>JAOWBL010000012.1:5658519-5678496 GCA_028564865.1 Zenarchopterus dispar
TAATGGGAATTTCTCCAAAACACAGAGGTCAAGTGTTAAAATTAAACGGCTGCTCGCTGTTATTTGTCAACAAAAGGAGAAACAAAGGAGTTAATTGTATATTTAATCAGCATATTGCTCATTGTTTGTTTTCGATACGTTTCAGTTAACTGGAGCATGCATTTTTATGCTTTTTATGCATTTTTTTTAACATATAATCCAACATTTTATTTGTAAGTGGCAGTGATGTGTAAATAACAACAAAAGGAAATATTTAAGAGAATTTTGTGAAGTTGTAAACAAACTATCAGCCTCAACAGACCAAAAGATCCACGTTTAGAGGTTTGAAAGCGTTTCGTGATGGAATTATATATGTCTTAAAAACCTACCTCTTTCAAACACTTTTTATGCATTAATTTATGTATTTTTGAAAAATAAAGTCATTGATTATGTGTCATAATTTGAAACTAACTCAAAGTAGTTTCAAATGATAAATTATCATACATCATTAAAAAAACAGGAATTAAACATTAACTATAGTACTGGGTGACAGTTTTCAACCATCATGACTGTTTTAAATTAGGCCTGAACATTAGTTATAACACTATTAAGCAAAATCAACTAAAAACTGGGAAAAGTCCAAGTGAAGATGACAGAATCTACCTTACACCATTTTTTGAACATGATTTCAGCTAAAATGATCTGAATTTGCTCTTTTAAGCACATATTTAGAATCTGATAACTTATTTTAAAAGATAATCTGATCTAAAAACAGTCTCTAATTATCTTCTGGTCATTAAGTTTTAAATGGTTCCTTTATGTTACACACAACAGCTTTATCACTTTTTTTTTCAAATTTCCAATCACTGTCCAGGCCTCTAAACCACATTCCCCACAGTGCATCTGTTTGGTGTAGGTGGCTGTTTGCAAGTTTATAAACTGAGATAACCCACCTTAAATGATTCTTAAGTCACTTTCTTGAACTTTAAAAGGCCATATTTTCAGTTGGAGTAAAAGCAAATTGAAATTTAAAGTGCAAAAATAAAACAAGACTTGGTCTTGCTTAAAGCTCAACCGAATCAAATACCACCCACTGACTAAATAAAAGAAGTATTTCTCTGTAATAGCCAACCAAATCTGTCCAGTGGGTCCGACTTGCTCGTCCCAGTTGTCTCTCCTAATGCTCTGTAAAGTCCCGGCCTCTGTGGAGTGGCAGGGATCAGCAACATCTGGCTAGGACATCAAGAAACGCATCTCTTTCTCGCTTTAACATACTCTCTCTCTCTGTGTCTCTCTCTCTCTCACACACACACACACACACACACTGAGGCACGCTGGTACTCAAACGTGCACTCAAGTGAGCATGAGGCTTATGAACATCTGGCTTCCCAGATTTCCCAAGAGGGAATCAACTTTTTGTTGTTTTTCACCAACTGCTTCTCATTTCTTTTTCATTTTTTTTCCTTTTGCTTATTCTTTGTAAATGTGAACAAATTCACCTTCTTCTCACAAAAGATTATTTTCTGTGTAGACATTAGCAAACATACTGGATCTAAAAAGAGACTTTTATGAATTCAACCTTATTTTAAATAGATGGAAGCTGATACATCCTGTTATGTTGGGTCCACTTTGTACACGAAGAGTGGTTATAATTAAGCAAGTGTTAGGAATAAACATGCAAAAAAGTCTACGAGTTAAAACTCATCAGAAGTTTTTTTTTTTTTTTTTTTTTAAACTTTAACCCATGGCTGGGTTTCCATTATGTGGAACGGCCCCACAAGGAGAATTTACAGGAATCCTACGTGGATGAGACAAGTCCCTGCCTTGGATTAGGAACTCCAAAAACTGCTGGGTGGTGGGTTATGTTGACTCAGGTGATTGGACATACTAAAGACTGTATAATAAGAACTGAACAAATATGCCTGATGATGTCATCAATATATATATATATTTTTTAATTTTATAGAGTGTTTTTGAAGCCACTCTTTTGTCTTTTTGTATAGAACCATGTTGGCAGAAACTAATGTAATTAAATCCTGATTAATTACAAAAACAGACTAGTAGGTGGAATGATCGGACCTGAAAAAGCAACTGGAACACAGTTACAGTTTTAGCAATTTTAGCTTGGCTAGCTTAGTTCACGACAATCTATGATGCTAACTAAAGTTACCGTACATTTATTTCAATGAAGTCTGTCAGTATGTCCTCATTTCAGATGTCGCTACTGAAATGAGATCTGAAACGAGTACTGCCAGAGATGGAACAAGGACTAGCATAGCACCTTGTCATCCGTAAATAGCTTACACTTGAAACAGCAAATAAAAGTATAGCAACTATATTAGCTCATTTCAAGTTTATCTCATCATTCTGCCTTGGTTTTCTTCTTTTTAATTGCACTGTTTTTCATAATTTTTTTACATTTTTCTTAGCAGATGGCAATCTGTGAAAATGGTGCACTACTGCCACCAAGTGGTGTGGAGGTATTGGAGCACAATATCAGTCCTCCCTTACCATCCCATAGGTTTTACCCTTAACTCCTACTAATTGAAGTCTACTTCCTGTGTGAGGATATTTGACTGTTCTGCATCTATTTATAGAAACCAAAGTGTTATTAAGGACTTTCAGACATTAGATGGGGTCGACGTAGACCTTATAATTGTATACAACAGTGTTTTCCTCTTAATGAAATTACAACATTGCATTAAATAGCACATCGGTTTACTCAAATTAGTCAATCCTGAATCAGTAAAACCCATAATCTGATTATTTTCACATCAGCCTTTCTGTATATATGTGATTAGGTAGGATGGCGTAAGTAAGTTCATTTTGCAAAGAGAGGCTAAAGTTTGTTCTTTTTATTGAAAAATTGCATGAAAGGTTAAATTCATCAGTAAATATAGCTACAAAAATGCTAAACAACAACATACTGGTGACATTAGCAGAGCACAAAAGCTCCCTCCTTTTCCCTTCATCACATTTACTTTTAACACTTAAAGCAGTATGAAGGAACTTTTGCCATTGGTAGCTCAGCAGCTCCCCCTGTAGGCATGGAGGTAAGATGGCATTTACTTTTTGAAAGATTAACAAGATTTACTTTTTTGGTCTCATTCCGTCACTCCCTTAATTTCTTATCCATCATTACTTTATTGAGTTTTTTAGTTGCCTCTGCCATGATGACTGTGAACTAGTTTAATCGTTGTTTGTGTGACATGGTACCATAAAGTGATAAACAATATTTGCAATAGACGATCAAGATGGAAGTCTGAAATTACATTGGCTTGTTTTTACTAATGGTTGGGATGAGACCATAGATGCTTCCTAAAGGTCATTAAATAGTCCTTCAAATGAAACAGAAATACTTTGCGCTGCTTTGAGCTTTATTTTTTTGTAGCAGCCTGGCCATGTGTGTATTTGTGAGTGTAGCATTTTTGGAGTGAGTTTATTTTTAGCTTTTTCAATTTAAAGAAGCTTTCTCTCTTTAAATTACACCAAAAATAGTGTTTAAGCCTGTTTCTAAATAGGTTCAAATTTTTATTTTCTTCAAAAATGTACATTTATAAGCTTTTTTGGGGGCGGGGGGTTCTAGTTTTAGTTTCACTTTGGTTTTGCTTGAGTTTGCTTTGGCATTAGTCTGCTGCTCGAGCACAACACCTAGTGTTTTTTCTTAGGTAGCACATTTCCCCCAAGTACAAACTAAATCAGAAATATTTTCTTTTATCATATAAATGGCTTTAATACTTGCATATTGATATTTAGAGTTGTACATATGGTTCTAGGCAGAAAAGGACCAGTTGTAATGATTTCATTTTTAATTGGTAACTTCATGCTAGTGCATAATAGACTGCTCTCTAAAGCTTTAGAATGCATGGTATTATGCTGTAGATATGTTTCTTAAATATATAGCTGTATCTAAATTTTATTGCATATTTTTCATTCCAGTCCCAATATCACGGTAACCTCAGTGGTTCATATAAAAGGTAAAACAGAGAGGAGCCTCACCTCCATTTACATCCCTGTTTAATTCGTCGGTTTAATCCCATTTGGAGTCTGTTGAGCCTATTTTGGTTTCTTTGTGAAGCAAGTGAGCCAAATAAACAGCTGAAGCGAGCTGCCATGCTAGTTTCCTCAGGGGGCGCACCGCTTTCCCCTCGACCCATCAGGGGCCTGTTTCTACACACATTAGCTGTTAATTATTACCAGCCCGCAGTCATAATGAGCTCTGCATCGATCTGTGGCTCTATGTGTAGCAGTAATATTACTTAATGGAAAAACAATCACCCTGCTTTCCCATTGGGTATTTCAAGTTTGCATAGATATCAGCTGATCGATTACAGACAGTATGTGCTGCTTCTATTTTTTTTCCCTGAGAAATAAACCTGATCATTTGGAAAAGAAAAAAAAAGATTTTAAGTAACTTTCAATAAAGGCTGCCAGCAGGCCTCCTTTCATAGATCTGTTTCTCAGCTCAGTCAGAAGTCAGTAAAAGTCCATGGAAGATGCAATGTGGCTCAGTTTAACACTGTAATGAAAAACTGTGGCTTTTCACATCTGTCTTCACATAGAGCTCAAACCAAGAAAAGTTCTTTGCAGGAAAAACATCACAAATGCAAACTATGGACCTAAATGTAGCCCTGCATGCCATTTCTTTATTATTATTTTTTTAAAACTTGGAGTTTCTAGCGTTTCTGGCAGACCAACAGTGAACGTGCCTTTACTGATACTTGCCGGTTAGTGATTCATTACGGTTCGTCAAACTATCAATTCCTGCTTTTTAAAATTCTGTTCACGGTTCTGCAAATGGAGTTTTGCATGTTGTTGTTAAAACATAAAAGTACCTTCTAAGTAACACTAATAACATCTGTTTACTACACAAATGGGGAACAGGGGTGATAGTTGCAATCTTATATCACTTAATCTGGCACATCATAACCGCTTACCGTCTCTATCCATTTTAATCAACCTTTTTCCATATCTATATTTATATTTTCTGACAACCACATGTCCTTAAAATAATCATCATACTCATTTGACTATGAAAGTGCTTGTCTCACTGATGCTATCCAGAAAATATTTTTAAAAAAACTGTAGGATATGGACTGTACCAATCCTTTATTGGGTGGTTACAAAAAAAAAAAAAAAAAGAATTAAAAAAATAAAATTCTCCACCACATCTTAAATTGATATACTATACTTTTCACGCAACTACGCGTTCAGTTTCTCAACAGGAAAATCAAAGGTGAAAAATGTTTACTAAGGATGACTCAACACTATTCTGAATCCTGGTAAACCTCCACGTTGGTCTAACATGGGCGATGCTGGTATCCTGGACTTTGTTTTCTAGCTCGGCTTGACCCACCAAGTGGTGAGCAGATGCTTTTAATGTTATTCCTGGTTATGCTAATTACATATTTTCTTTTTTCATGTGGTATAACAAAAATATCTGGGATCAGAAACCTGAAAAACATCAGTTTGTCTACTTTCTACCACTAATCTGAACTCATGTTGCAGTGACAGCAGTATAAACATCGTATTACAGACGTTTCTTCTTGTTGGCTATATTTTACTGGTCTTTCTTTGTTCTTTCTTTCCTGCAAACCCCTTTCTGATATTTTGATTCACCCAAGAGTCTTTTGTTCCTCTCCAGCATACCCCGAAAACATCGAAACGAACCAGAATAGGGAGCCTACCAGCTCTAGTGGTAGTTTTTGACTAAAAGTAATTAACCAGCAAATAAACCTGTTTCTTTGAGACCTGAACACTTTCAGATATCCAAAAAGGACCTGGGCCTCATAACCTTTAGCTTTATAGATTGGTGTTACAAATGTCAGATTCTTAAGCAAAAATATTTGCTTGAGCCAATTTCTGCTGAGAAATAGATCCCTGTTGAGCCTATTTTTTTAGGCTTGGAAAACATAAATTACGGGAAAAAGAAGACATAAGCAAAAACAGAACAGCTGTCACCAAGTAACGTGGTCATCCACCTCCCCTAGACCCGGTTTGGAAGTATCGTTGGGCAGGATACTGAACCTCATCTTGCCCCTAATGTCAGCTAAATAAATGAATACAATGTTTTTAAGTCATTTACTGCCCCTTATTGACTTCTCAGATTCATCTTTATATCTGGTGGAGGGGATGAGCCCTGGTTTAGATAAAGTTTAGCTACTTCTACCTTAGGTTTAACGGCTACTGCAGTGAAATACGCAAATGAACTTGACTGTGATTAAATTTAGTCGACTCATAAAGACATTCTTATTCGTGTTGTGTCCTGGTGTGGTGGCCCATGTCCACTTGAAAGAAACAAAAACAGAGCCAACCTAACATTTTATGCAGCAGTGTGTTTTGTGTATTTGTGACCTTCGCTGAATACGTGGGGAAAATGTGTTCATTCACCTGCACATGATTACGAGTTAAAAGTTGAATTTTATTCTTTTCTTCTTCGTCACAGTGCTGGGATGAAGTTCCTTTGCTACTATCTTACTTTGACAGCTGGATGAGGTGTAAATTTTATTGTGTTGAAGTATCAAAAGATATAGTTGTTGGGTGTTGCTCAAGTTGTCTGCAGCAAATGTTTTTTACTCCATTACAGACCTTTCATTCATTAATTGCGTACCTTTGTCCTTTACCACCATGTCACATTGCGTGTGGTTTCTGAAGCGTTATATCGCTGTAGGAGGTCATCCGTGTTCTGACACCAATCTGATCCCTGACCAGCTGTTGGAGATGGCTCATCTTCTGTAGACAAACATCTGTGGCTCATCTCCAGTGTTTGAAGGGAAATGCAGAACTTCAGCTCCCTCATGCTCCTCTGGTTCCTTCCTTTTTCTCACTCCCGATCCTCTCTCTGATGTTTGTTTTTTTGCCCTGGAGCCATCTGCTCCAGATAATTTCTGATATACTGATTTTAATACACAGAGGCAGCCGTGGGTAAAAAGAAAACAAATTTCCAACTTTATTTGCCTCTGGTTCGTTCTTTGTGGCGTGTATGGTCTTGACACTCATGGAACATGTCTTCCACATTGCCTGTTTGAACTTTCAACCCTTTGATTCGTCACAGTCAGCCTGCAGGTGTTCAGCCTCGCACCTGTTAGGAAAACACACACACACACACACACACACAAAAACTCGACAACTCTCAAATTATGAATAGAAGTTCAGAAAAGAACGCTTTAACAAAAAAAGATTTTTTTGAGGCAGTCATTTATAATGATATGATCAACTCAACATACCACCATAAAACAATACACTTCTGTTTTTTATTAACTGACTATGCCAATCCCTGCCAGCACAGGAAACACATTTTTTTCACAAATATGTGCTGTTCTGCACAAGAATGTTTTAAAATTAGCATTATTATTTTATTTTAATTTTATTTGATAGGTAAGTTGAGCTTAATTTTGTGACCAGCCCTTAACAAAGTAACAAAGATCATATGGCACTGCTCTTCATAGTGGAGAATAAAAAAAATATACATATTTCATCATTTATTTAAAAACACATTTAATCTATTTCTTCCAATCTTTTATTATAATTGCGAGATTGTAAAAATATCAGTCATATAGTAGTTTTTAAGGTGATAGTTTGACATGTCTGTCCCTGTTGCATAAAAGTTGAAGTCAGATGGTGGCATGGGCGGTTTTGGGGGCGGGGCCACTGGGGCAGTGGCCACAGCTGAACTCTGATTGGCTCCCTGTTCTGTCAGTTGTATTCTGTCCGAAAGCAAAATTGGATAGATATTTCGTAAAACTGTTTTTTTTTGGCAATAATGTAACAAATGGAAATGTTTACCACCAATAAAGTTTACAGAAGAAAAAAAAAAAGTATTTAAATTATACTGGAGTCCAGCCCACAGTTGACTAAATTTAACCATTAATGGCAACTATTTTTTCTGTGGCGTTTGTTGGTAAGCTACAAATCCCTGTAGTGGTTGTTATTAATATGTTAAAAAATATTTAATGCCCTCTTGTCACTCAGTTCAAGCCTAACAAAAATTAAATTCAGCATCCACTGGATATTAGTTATTAGTAAACAGTAACTTCTTTGTGTTTAGGCATAGATATGGACCAACTTTTTTTCTTGAGTCCTGATCTGATTTTGATAAAAAATCTTTTGATAATCAACACTGACTCCATTAAAGGGGTTCCAAATGGAGGGTGTTGCAAGTTGAATTGTATTTTCAATAAAAGTTCAAAGACTAAAGAAAAAAATCAACAACTATGTCATCCAAACATTCCAGTAGTTTAATGACAAAACTTTTTACCTGAACAAATATTTTCAACAGAAAGTTATCATTTTTGAATTTTAATTAAATATTTTTGTTCTCAATAATGTCAGTTGATATCCAATCAGTAAATTTATGTCAGTGTTCTCCCCGAATACCAATACTTGATAAGACTCTTGGTGTTTATATGGATGTTAGCATTTCATTGTTACTAGCAAAGAAAATGCTAATTATTTTGATCTATTTCAATTGTATTATTGTTATTATTATTGTTTATTATTATTATTACATGTTTGGGCAGGGTTTAGCTGGTGAAATGTTTATACACCTTTCCAAGAAAATGATTGTTTGCAAAGATGTTGCACAAATATTTGGTTCCTCTGTGATGCAGTGACCCCATGATGACCCGGTGCTCAGAAAAATCCTAGATACCCCAGGATGGCACTTTTTGATGCTATTATGTGTGAAAGTAAATAAATATGATCAAAATCCCTGAAAGGCAGTCACCATGAATACCAGTAGTCATCATGAACAGGCACATACTCTCTGGCCTGTGACAGCAGAAGAGCATGATGAAGATCAAACGCACACGTCCTGACAGGCTGATGTCGAACACCCGTGTACGTGCAAAAATGGACAAAAAGACAGAGTTATGCTTTGAATTGTGTGTCACAGACCACATGTTGCTCCCAGGAGTTGGAGCCTGAACTTCTGCCTCATGTGAGCGGATCTGATTTGTGGATTCATTTTAGGATGACTTTCAAAGATATTTCTAGAAAGAGCTGTGTCTGTCTATAAATATGAAATTAAGATTTTGGATTACTGGACTTAACTAGTCGAACACCCAAATACTTTGTGTGATTGGTTTTGTTACCACAGCAGCCAGACTGGATGAATATTGAAAGTGATACTTTTGTCATTCGTCCATGTGTTTTGTCAAGCGAGGCAGCATAAATAACTTGGACTTCCTTCCCTGGAGGCATGCCAGTGTCTGCACTCTCTAAACTACACTTCTGCACTTTTCTGAGTAGCTGACGGCAAAATGGGCTGCTAGCTCCTGACCCCTTGAGGAGTTCTTGATATAATCCAAGACCATCATTGAGAATTCATTAATTTGTTACTTATACTTTATTTTGCCTCGTACAGGTAATATATTATTATTTTAGGCTTCCCATGTGAACTTTTCACTTGCAAAGTGGCCAGTATGCTGCTGTGACTAGTTCATGTTGCTCACAACAGATATGAGTCGAGAGTTAACAGTTATAAGGAAACCTCTGATGTCTGAAAGATGTTTTCATTGCACACAGCCTTTGAGATATTTCTTTTGTCCCTCGCTCTGATTAAAATCTTATTCCACTGTGAAATGTTATTCCGCAGTATTGTAGTATGTAGAGCTAATATGGTCTTTATTTTCTCATCCATTTTATTTATTTAGGTTACATTGTGTGTTTTGCGGAGAGGCAATCAAATGTAGGGTTAGTAAGAAAGCCATTTGTGTCTGCCTATGCTTAAAGGAAATTATATTTGAGCCAATATATCTGCAGGGAAGGCAGGATAAACTATAATGATGTTTTCCCATTTTCCAAATTTTCCTAATCCAGTAACTGAGGCACATAGTTAAACCATAAAGCCAGAACGCTGCACATGTTTATAGTTTTTTCCATTTTTTAATAAGTCCATATAGTGTCTGCTTTGCATCTGCGAGTGATTTAAAACTTCTGTCCTTTCAAACTATCGTGGTTAGCATCAGAAATGAAAACAGAAATGGATGCAAATAGAGAGAGGAGAACCAAGTTTTTAATGGGAATATGGTTTCACAAAGAAAACTGGAAGAAACTCATAAAAACTCTGCCACACTTGGTATTTTCAGAGAAGATGAGGCAGATAGGATGTAAGGGGGAATTAAAAGTGTCGAGTACTGGGCTCAAAACAGGTGTTGCTGGGGATAATGACATAAAAACTAAATATACACTAACGCGGTTTTTTGGTCAGCTGGTTAACCCAAAAACACTTCTCTAAAAGGCACTATAACAGCAACTATAAAGATAATAAAAGTCTATACTGAGGAATTACAATGAGTCAGTTTGACTTTCCGGTTTATTTTTAATAGCTGGATTTTTGTTTTAATAATTGTGAAAGTACTTTGTTTCAGTATTGTTTATGACTTTCATAATAGTGATAGTATTGACTCTTCCATTACCTTAAAATATAACAATATGTGCAACTTTTATTTGAAGCTTGGTAAATTTAACATAGTTTATAATGATGTGATTTTTTTTTTTTGTTATGTAAACAAACAAATGAGAAGCTAATTAGACTATCTTGCTATACGACCGTCCCAAATAACGTATCAGCTACTTACTAATGTATGAATTTATAAACTATTTCAAGATTAGAGAGAAATTTATTCAAGAGTCTTGTTTAAAGTTGGAGCACGTGTCCGTGACTTTTCCGTGTCTTGGCGTTGCAACTAAATCAGACATGGCTGACGTTATCAGAAGTATTAAGTCTTGTGTCGTTAAAATTCTGTCATTTCATGACGTGTCAACAGCTGATAGCGTTTTCTGTTGTTAGCTGTGTAAATAGTGATCCTGCAAAATCCCAAATTCTTGCAAAATCTTTAGTCTGTTACATCAATTTTTATTTTAGTCATTAGAAGTAAAAAATGTGTGTTTTGAAATGTTTATGTTTGGGATAAATAGTTAAATATATTGAACTGTAGCAGTATTCAGGTGGTTTTTCAAGGCTGCTGTGCCACCGGAGTAGACCGGGTAGTGGATACGTATTTGGAAGACAACGTTTGTCATCGGCCATTTAACTCGTTACCACACAGTACCAAAACACAGTGCTTTATGTCCACTTGACTAAGACATATCCGGATATTCAAATAACTATAATTTATCTTTCTGCACATGTACAGTCTCCATCCAAGTGAAGGAAGAAGTCGAGCTCGCTTTAACTTTCTTTCTCTCCTGATGATTTATGGCTTCACTATCGAAACCCACGGCACCAAGTGACCTCAACGCTCGAAATGTTTTCTTGCGTTTGGAATACTGTACAGAGGTGGGAAGTAGTGCAAAAATCCTTGACGGGGTCGTGGACGGTTGGCCGATGGAGTTCATCCCTTGAGTCGAAGCTTTGGAGAAAGATCTCCAGAAACATCGGCACTCTCTACAGTGATTTTGATTTCAGAAAACTTTCATTTATCCCAAGTGCTCCAAGTTCATTTTTTGATACGAAATCATTGGAAAAGAACAAGCAAAACACTTAAAAAGACTGTGTCTTTCTAAGTGTATTGCTCCACAAAAGGAATGGGCTGGGTTACAGTAAGGGTGGGCTTGAAAGAAGCTTTCTACCTGATCCGTTCAAGGTTGGACTCGTACGTTTCTGCATATGGAGCCACAACAAAATCACCGGCACAAATTTCACAGCTTGTACACCCACACACAAAAAGTGCAGTCCGACATTAATCATATCACAGAAACAGCGATGTTGCTCCCATCAGGAGAAGGTTGTCTACCCCCCATGACAGAGAGGAGTCTTCCCATGCACCGGGTGGCCATCGAGGGCCCCACGCACGGATGACATCACCACTCAGTCTGGAGGAGCTCTGTGACAGCCGTATGTAAATTGAATATGACTAATCGCTTCCCCGCATCACCTCTCGGCACCTCTGGGCCGCCGCGATGAAAGACGGAGTGGGGAAGGAGCAAAGCTGGAGATCCACAGGCGCGTCCGCTTTTGAAGTGCGAGGGGAGGCCGAGAAGGTAGCCGGCCAGACGTGAAACGCACGGGTCACCTAGTGTTTTATTTTTAGCTAAGTAAACTAATAAATTATTTAGGATGTGGAGGGAAAAAAAATGAAAGGGCTGAAAGGTCAAAGCGAGTGACCTTCTGTAACTGAGCTCAGCACTTCATGTCCCTGCTGCAGGGGGCTTTTTCTTCGCGTTCTCACCTTTTTAATAATCCCCAATCACCTAAATAAAAATCTGATTCATCGCTTTAACAGTAGCGTGCTTGTCTGCGGCCTCTCGAGGGGGCGCCGGAGACAAGCACGGCCGGTGTTTTCAGCTAAGACCATCTTGTTCTCGCAGCTTGGCTTTCCTCAGCGGAGTGATTCTCACACAGACGGACGGCGAAGCGGAGTGAGAGCGGCGGCGAGAAGGTAAAGTGCTTCCACATGTGGAAGGCATGAACGAGAGGCGGAGGTGCGTGTGACCACCCACAACAGAGGAATCCCAGGTGTCCCTGCCTTTGTTCACGTGGTGCGCAAGTGGATAAAATTATGTGCATCTGTCGGAAAGACACCATGAGAATAAGAGCATAGACGCAGCTCACACATCTCTGCATGGATTTTTTTTTTTATTGTGCTTACTCAACAAAAATACATCCCCCAAAAAAAAGATCAAAAAGGTTGCACATTTTTATGTTTCTGTCGACATAAAATTCCCTTAATCTTGTTCGCTGTTTTATCTACAATGTACAAATTCAATTAAAAGCTTATTTGTGTGATATTTTGCACCCCCGTGCAAATTTCCACACTGATTAATGATCAGCACGATGAAGCGCGTTACAGATAACTCGCCGGCGGCCTTGACGGATGAGCCGTCTTTCACAAAGCAGCGGCTGGAGTTTTACTTTTCTAAAAGAAAAATAATTATACTTAAGTGTGTTCCCCCCCACCACCCTCCTTTAGCTTTACATTAGAATAATTACATCTTTTTCTATCAGATTATTTAAAAAAAATGCCCAGCTGGAAAAAGATTGCTTTGTTTATTTACTTGTTTGTTTATTTACCTGTAGCCCTTAAAGATTAGTTTAAAATGTAAAGTACATTACAAATGAAATGCATTATTATTATTACTCAAACAACAACAATTTGGAGGATAAATTTGCAAAATTGTAGTGGGCCCTAAAAATTTTTGTCTACATTGTTTTGTTGGATCTTGGAAAATTGTCTGCTGGCAATTTAAAATTTGTTTAATGACGCAACAAAGCTCATGCATATTTTTCATTTTACAATCATTCATTCATTTTAAAAGATTTTTTTTCCCCCAGAGTAAAAGTCTTGAGACAGTTTGCCATCACTCTTGACGTGGACAGTCTGCGGTACGTACGGTGTGTTATTGATGCCTCAGCACCCCTCTCTGCTCAAATCTCCCTCCACCCCCCGACGGGCAGAGTAAACAAGTGGCGCTGCGTATATCCCCCATGTAATGTGGATTTAGCGCGGTGAGATCACTGCCGTTGCAGTGGCGAGCCCTCTGGATGCTCAGCTGCATTGTGGGAGGTTCCCTCTCAATGCCACCTTTGTCTTTGAGTGCGTTTGTGGGTCTGAGATAGCACACCCCGTTGACAGGGCACAATAATTTAGGAGCAAATTTCCCCAGCGGTGGAAATCGACCTGTGTACTCCCAAAGCTACGGAGGGGAAAAAAAAGAGACAAAAATATATGACGGGTTTAAAATTCAGTCTTAACAATTGTTTGAAAGCAGCTGTCCACACACACACACACACACACACACACACACACACACACACACTCACACCCCAAACGTCACTGACCCCTCTACAGTTCAAATGATTTTTATTTGAATAAAATGAGAAATAGAACCTTATCTTCATTCTAAAATTAACTACTCTCATTTATATTGATTTAAAATCCACACTAGTTTTTATTTCCTCCTTACAAACCTACAAACCCAATAAGGGTTTTAACAAAGCCAAAATACCTGGAAAGCTAATGTAAGAGTGCTAATTTTGTTTAAAAAATATATATATACATATATATTTAAACTAGCTAAAATGAGCTTGGGCTCATTTTAAAACAAAGCTTGAACGCTTGGGTCTGTTTCATGTCCGAATGTTTAAATATAATATTTGAATAAAATTATATATTAATTCATCATTTAGTTAAAAAACAAAATCAATTCAAACTTCTGATACGTCTCATGATAACTAGCTCTGCTAAGCTTCCAATAACGAACATAAAGGTTTTTTGGCAGTAACATTTAGCTTATTTGGTGTAGTTAGCTTTAAAGCTGTTTTAAAATAGCATTTAAATCACAAATACATTTGTTAAAATGGTTCAAGTACTTTAATGGAGCTAATGTTTGAGGTTTAGCTTCAATGCTAAAGCTAAAATGCACAGAGGTACTAAAAGCATACGTTTGGTTTTTAAGAGTGTGTGTGGAATAAACTTTAGTCCCAAAACTGAAAGTAGTAGCCCAGAAGACCAACAATACACCATATAATCCAAAATAACATGGTTCTGTGCATAATTTCTGTGTGTGTTCCTGTATTTTTGAGCACTGAAGACCCAATATTTTCTTTTGAAATGCTGAAATAGTTTGTGGCTTTTCACAAGATTCCAGAGATGTTTCCTTGTGACTGAGCTGTGCGTCGTCATGCTCCACTAAAACAGATGTTTAATGAAACAAACAGAGTTGCATGAGACAGCTTTAAAAAAGAACAAATAAACCTAAGGAAGGGAGGTTGTGTTTATTCCTTCTTTTATTAGGCCACCTAATTTCGGATGAGGTGGTGTCAGAAGAGACGCTTCTTCTTCTCTTTGTCTCCTTCTGCTCTTTGGGAGGCAGCAGCTGGGAAGGAATGACTAAACTTCTCGACTCGCCACCGTCACAGCGTAGTGATCTAAGAAGCTCTTTTAAATGGGTTTCTGGGTGTGTTTGTGTGTGTCGAAGCCCGGGCTATTTCCCTACCTTCTTGTGCATGCTCGGGTCTCTGCATGGGAGCCTTTTATTGTGGGTTTATCTCCGTCTCTGGAGCTCAGAGCTTCAGTGCAACACGACGGTCCAAAACCCGTGGTTGAAAAAAAACCCAAAATAGGAAAAACATACTAAATGGAGAGTGATGGGTACAGCTAAAACCAGAGCTGGTGTGTGTTTTCTCTTTGAGAAACTACTACATCAGTTTTGCTTAAAGAAACATGCAGAATTATGGATTTATCAACAAAAAAGGGTCTAAAATCATTTTAAAAACAAGGATATCAGTTAAAATATAGACATTTCTTTTAAATGTTTGATCAAAATTACACTTTTTCTTTCATCATCATTGTGTAAAACATTTGATATTGTATTTAATTTCTTGAACAATATGACCTGATTATAAGAAAGAATGGAGGTCTGATAATTAAAGCTGCCACACTGATGGAAAAAAAAGGTGAAAGTCTGGATACATAGAGGAGATATTAAAGCAACTCCATCAGTGCACGAAGTCTGATGGGGTCCAGATCTGGTTTACTGCATTGACAGTTTCTCCCGTTATGAATTCTTATTTGTTTAATTCTCCCTGTTTTCCCATCGTCTGCTTTTTTTGTTGCGCTTTCAGGATATTATATAACTCTGTTGTCCTCGGTCGAGGCTGTCGGTGTCTCATTTTGTGGATGCGCGCTACCTGCTCTGAATCCAACTCTTCCCCCTTTAAACAGCAGAGATTTCCAGTGTGGATTCTCCTTTTTATTGCTTTAATTTGCATATAAATTAAATCCATATTGTGCCTGCGAGGCAGACTATGCTAACTATGCAAACGATCCCCAGCTTTTCTTTGTTTTACAGATAAACCCTGAGCTTCCTCAATGACAAGGTGGGAGGGAGGAGGAGTGAGGGGGCGAGGGGGGAGAAATCCTTTCGCTGTTTCATAATTGTATGAATTTTAACTACACTGTCATAAGAGCCTCTTCCGCATTCACAGCAGGGAATGAAACTGTCATGATAATATTAGAGCTACGGGGTTAGCTGACCGTGAAGAGCCAGGCAGCCTCCTCACCTCTGTTCACACATGCAGGCCAGATGGCCCAAGAGACTGCATTTAGATTCACATTAGCCGTGTGTGTGTTTTCTAAACATATCCACCAGCACTCGTTTAATTCCTGAAGACAAGAACATGCATTTAAATCACACCGGAGCTTCTTTAAGGCAGAATATTACATCAAATCTATTGTTCTGCGATGCAAAAAAAAAGAAAAAGCAAATACGGAGCTGCTCGTGTTTGGAATAAATTAAATTTTGTGCGAAAGTGAAATCAGCTTCTATGAATATTCATTGATATAGTGAATAGTGGCATTAAATTAGATCTAATATCACTGTGGGTCCTCTGGAGGTTTGCGTTGGCTGCAGGAGATGCTGCAGGGAAGCTGACAGTTATTACAGGACAGTTTTTATATGCACCAAATCTGGGTGGATGTAAACTGCTTCTGCTAGCAAGATTTAAAAAAGAAAAAAGGCTGCCAACAATGAACCATATGAACTTCAAATTATCATAATGCTTTCTTTTGTTTTGGGCCAAATCAATACCCTTGTTCCTTAATTATTTCCTCCGCTGTTTTCTTCAGTAACAGGTGCAATCACACTCTGTGCCCACAAATAAAAGCTCAAAATAAACAACACCTACTACGTTAACGGGATAAATTGTTAATTAAAATTTGAATCTTGCAGAATAACCTGCCTATGAACTGACAGCAAGTCCCTGGTCGTCAGCGAAATCAATTATTAACACGCTATGCTGTGCACTTATTAACTCTGGTTTCTATAGGAGGAGATGAACACAAACGCAGCACTTGAAATAATTAAAAAGCCTGAAACGCGGAGGCCGTGAACTCCTCCGCTGCAGACCTCTGCAGGCTTGTTAAGGCTTAATTAAATAGTCCCGTCCCCGATCAGTTGCGTAGAAGTGATAAACAAAATAAAACGATACAAATCAGGCCAGGCAGTGCTGGTTTCTGTGGGTGTCGTGCGAGCGTGCAGAGCTCAAAGTCACAGGGAGTGTGTTTTTTCTCACACCAGTGAATTTGAAAATGTTCTGCTTCTGAATGGAGACGCCTCGTCCACAGACTAAGCTCGCCTGCTCCAGCTGACGCGCACACACACACACATAAACACACACAGCGTGCCACAGAGTTCACAGCCAGACTCCCGAGGTCACGCAGGGCCAAAGTGGCCAAAGCAAACCTGCAGCAGTAAAGTGCTTCACCCTCCAACATGCACAGTTCATGACTGCACTGAAATTCACCCAATGAGCTATTCTGAGAAAATGTTAAAAATAAAAATAAAAAAATCTTGTAAATGACCAGAATAGTTTAATAGGTGAAATATTATCCAAAAGGAGAACGTAGCAGTGCGTGTGTGTGAAATGTGAACTGCTGTGGGAGGCTTTTTAACGACGTGTGTTGAATTTCTGTCTCTACTACTGTTCTTAAATGCAAAAATCATAAAGATGTTAAATAATCTAGCCTATATCCTGCTTTAGAGCTGCGATTTGCTCTTTAAAATGTGTGAATTTCTGTTGACAGACTTATATGCATGTTAGGAAGTCCACATTAAACTCAGATTAAAAATGTTCAGAATTTTCATTCCCAAATAGTTGAATAATCTGCATTAATCCTGCACAAAAAAAGATGAGTGTTTCCTCTGTTCTCCTTTTTTCTTTTTTTTTTATTTCAGACTACATGTGAACATATTAAAATCTTTGGCTTGTTTGAGTCTGCGGACTGATTTGTTGAAGGGAAATATGGCCTAAACATGTGGGGGGAACAGGAGACCCTACAGAGCCAGAGAGCCTAAAAACAGTGAGAACAGACGAAAAAAACGGGATGAGAGATGCGCCTGAAATCAAATATACCGTGTACAACATGATAACTGTGTGGCTATATAAACTTTAATAACGATCGTTCATTTATATAATTATGTCCATATACTGTTACCATAAACGGAAATCTGTTGTTTGTTTTTTTTTTTAAATAGCGTTTCCCCACTTCCAGTTTTTTTCTTTCTTTTTTTTTTTTTCTTTTTTGTCCAAACGCTGGGAGTCCCTCAGGAAGAGTCCGGGCCCCTCATTCACTCTCCTCCTTGTCCTCCTGCACGGTGGTCGTTGAGTGGTTGTAAAGTCCTTGAGCCATGAGCTGCAGCGCCAGGCCGTTCTTGTAGCCGCTGGCCTTTTTGATCTTGGCCCTCTTATTCTGGAACCAGATTTTGATCTGGGACTCGTTCAGGTTCAGTTCCTGGGCCAGAGACTGCCTCCGCTGCTCCGTTATGTACCGGTTGGCCTGGAACTCGGTTTTGAGTCTCTGCAGCTGCTCGGCCGTGAACGCCGTCCTGGGTCGCTTGTCCTCCTTGCTGCTCTTCTTCTTTTTCAATTTCCGTGTCCTTGGGCCTGGTGTGGAAACAACAATGGGAATAAAATATTTATTCTACGGCTGGACCAAGGACACAACGCTACACGGCGTTGTGCGCTTCAAGAACCGCTGACAGTTGCTGTTAAAGCTGCGTTTTCTATCCGCGGAGACGATGATGGCGGTGAATTATCTGAAATGTAGGTCGGTAAACTGTCTGACTTGTTAGGTCAGTGCAGTCACCGTCACTATCCAAAAATAAAATAAAATAAAAAAATAAATACACAAGTATGCTAATATTAAAAACAATATCAGCATTCAAAATAAAACCATAACCTTACCGATTTTATTCCAACGTTAAGAAATAAAAATACTCTTCCGCCTCGCTGTTAACGCAGTAGGCCACAGTGACGACAGGCGTTAAACACATATTTCTTTTCTTTTTATAGAATTAATTATAATTATGTACGAACATATAACCTTTTCGTTTTACTTAGTTATGGGATAAATGCTAATACATCCATGTTTCGACAGGCTTATGAAATAGTCCGTTAATGTTAGAGTTACTAAGTAATAATGGGTGCGTAGCGACGGCTTTTTTTTTTTAAATGTGTTGAGAAATCAGCCAATCAGAAAAGAGCACGAATGGGCTGTTCTGTAGCGAGGGCGCAGGACAAATATCTGAAGAAATATAAAGCTAAAACTCGTTTTTACACCTTGAAGAATTTTAATTATTAAATAAAAATTTAAATGGAAAGTTGAAGTAAATTTCATGACAATAAAAACAGGTTTTATCTAGTTGCTTTTTGCTATAGAGGACCACCCCGCAGACCTCACATGTCCGCATTGTCGTCATCAGTTTCCTCTCCAAAATTCTCCAGATCCTGCGATTAAAATTAATGCAATCCATCTAGGATTACTCAAAGATAAAAATATGACTGCAGCACATGTTTGAAACAGAAAACGTCTAATGTGAAGTCACACTGGAGCTGTTTAGGTGTTTCTTTTTTGACAGGCCACTAATAAGAGTGAGCACCAAAAGTGAAAAAAATTACACAAGTGTTTATTTTATCCAGTGAATGACTTAAAAAGAGTGTCCTGACAACATGCAGGCCCAGAAAAGCAAAAGTCATAATTAAATGTTAATACTAACAAAAGAAAGTAGGCTAACAGTATCTCCTCTGACTTCTATTTTAATACACAATCACAATTAACCCCATTATAAACACCATCACTGTCAGATTTAAAGCCCTGGGCTGAACTGTTAGACAATTATGATAAAACTGTAACACACAAAGAGCTGCCTTTCTTTTTTCTTTTTTTGAACTCATGCAGTCACTCATGATTGTGTGTTTAAGAGAAAGCCTTTCATTTTGACTTCGATCTTCTCGTTGTATTCTCTGCCAGTTATTTGAAAACATATAAAAGCTTCAGTGTTTTCTAAAATCATCTAAATTAGTCAAAACAGGGAATAAATTGATTGCTACAAGATAAAACACACACAAATATGAATATATATAGAAATATGTATAAATATGTGTATGTGTATATATGTGTGTGCATGTATGTATGTATGTATGTGTGCATATATATATATATATATATATATATATATATATATATATATATATATATATATATATATATATAT
>JAOWBL010000012.1:5681096-5691268 GCA_028564865.1 Zenarchopterus dispar
AGACGTATAACACAGTTATAATATCTGTAAGTGGTTTATTAGTAGTGTAACATCCGCGTTGGCCAAAATATAGCATAGGTGACGTTTTTAAAAAATCACAATAAATGAAAACGTATTCTGTAAATAAAGGAAAAAACCTCATGGATCTATTGTTTGTTTGTTTGTTTGTTGAGGTTCAGCCTAAATGACAATTTGTATTGAATTCTCAGTTTCCCTATTAAGAAACAGACAGGAAATGGGCTGATGATAATAAAATTGTACCGATTAATCAGTTCGCCTACAATTAATAGGCCATTTGGATTTTTGGACTTTCTTTTCTTTTTCTTGTTCCCTTTTTAAAAAAATCTAAATATTCAGTGTCAGTAAAACATATTGGTCGACGCAATATATCTATACACCAAATAAAACCAGGCAAGGAACAGAAATACTCCACATGGAAACGTCAGTATCTAATGTGACCTTCCTGAAGGATAAACACAGTTTTTAAGGAGACTTTCACATACAAGTGTTTGCAATGACATAAAATAGTTTATCTCCCTGAAATTTCAAAACTACGTTTTCGCATTTACTTTGTTTACTCTGTATATCCAAAAGACACTAAAATATAAATACGGATGTCATTAAAACCTTAACAAAACATCAAGACTGGAATAGTGGAGTACATATATAGACAATACATATATGTATTGTGTGCGTGCGTTTAGGATAGTGCAAGCATTTTCTTTTAAAAATATTCAAGCCTCTTTCTTTCTTCGTTGTTTCTCCTGTTTATTTAAACATTTTTGACAACTTCTTTTCTTGGCAGCGCAATAAAGCAACAGTGTACATCCTCTCTAATATAAAAATACAGAAACAGTGAGCCTTATATGGGCAGGAATGAGCTCCGACAATAAACTTAGTGAGATCCCCCTATTATGAATAAAATTGCCATCAAGCGTTAATTGGCGATTTGAAATAATAATATTATTAATAAAAATGATAGCATGAAAGTGGGGACGTGTTGATGGTTAACTCTGCTAAATCTTCATCCCACAGGCCGGAGCGGGAGTCCACGGCTACTTAATTAAATTCCAATTAGGACAGTATCAGTGCGGTGGAGCTGCTGAGGGTAAATGAGCTCTTATCTGGCGCCGCAAAGAGAGCCTGCTTGAGAGGGGCTGCAAAAGATAATTTATAGCTTTTAATTAGTCTTCATTCCGCCCGAATGTGGCCGGTGTTCATCACGGGAAGCGGGGCTGAATAAAACCCGAGTCAAAAGCGCTGTCACCGGTCTCTGGCAGGGCCCTTAATCAAAGTGAAGCAGGGGCCGCGCTACAAGCCTCGTACGTAATTTCCAAGGTGCTGATAAAGCTTGTTGAATAATAGCGGGGGCCCTCGGAGACACCATTTACAGAAATGACTTTATTGACGGCTTAACGTTGGTAATTCATTTTACCTTTCATGTATTGGGAGCCGGATTTGTCGCCGTAATAGGATGATAAATGCGCTGACGGATCGCAGCAGCGGTTTTATTGAGTACTCGAGGGTGCTTCGACACACTCACACACACTCATGAGCCTCTTGTTGGATGGCTGATATAAAACCAGGCTGCATGACTCTGTGTGTGTGTGTGTGTGTGTGTGGACTGCACATGGGCTGCTTTTGTTCAAATGAAGGGAATTTTCACTTCTTTTTTTGTTATTCTCCTCCTGCATCTTCATTTTTTGCATTCTTCAGACTTGTCATCTGAATGAGTAAATTGTTCAAATTACACTCAAGCAACGTTCAAATTATTGTATTTGTCTGTAAAGAAATAAGCTTGGAAGCTTGTGAGAATAATAGTTTTTGAAATACTTATTTATCCTGAATACAGTAAGTGGAAAAACATGACCTGTAAGAGAGTTGATATTATTTTGCATCACTTTTTGATTCAGTTGCTTTAATATAACAAATTTCCTCTATATTTGGATGGACAAATGATCAATTATTTTGTCTTCACATCCCCTAAATCTGTACATGCCTGTATATTTAACACACAATGAAAGTTAATGTGACTTTTTTTTTGTACATGAAGCCCTTTGTTTTGAGAGTATAATATCAGTATAATTCTCTTTCCTTTTTATTTTCCAGTTGAAGGTGTGTGGTCTGCTGGGACTTGAGTGTCCCTGAACCTGTGTGATCCAGCTGCGGGCTGAGCTCGTCTCAGGTCCGCAGCTGCTTGCGTTTGCTGACACTTACTGGACAAATGTGGGAAGTGCACCACAAGTTAATTTTAATGCCCCCATTTTTTTAAAATTAACCTTTTAAGTTTACTTTTTGTGCCATACAGTAAGAAGGAACTTATTCTGTGTATATATTTGGTAAATAATCACACTTTATTTTAAATTTACATGGTGTTCCATTGTTATCACTCATTGTTTAGGGCTATGGACACAAAGAGTGGAAAAGTAAATGACACTAAGACATCCAAGTAACATTGAAGTATTATTTAAATTTCCAACTTCTAGTTTGTGTATATTAAATCAATGTCTGTCAATCCTTGATAATTAAAAGGTAAAAATACATATTATTATCCTAACAGAGCACTTCTCATAGACAGCAGGTTTCCTTGTGGCTCTGAGGTTCCATAAGCAATGAAACCAGATCCCAGTTAGTGTGCAGGATGTAGACAACCTCACTACCTTGAAGATCAAATTTAAAACTTTGCATTTTAATGCATTTTGTACAGTGGTTAAAATATATTCCGCATTCCATAAAATATGATCTGATCTTCATCCAAGTGACAATAGCAGACAAACTGTGGTTAAGCTAATAAGCATACCCATTAAACATTTACAGCGCTGTAGGGAAAAGGGACGTGAAGTATTGGAGTGCACACATGTTTAGGAGCTCTGGATCAGAGTTGCAGATCATTCAGGAGAAATCCGTGACCATTCCTCTTTCCAGAACTGCTTTAGCTCAGACATGTTTGGAGGATATCTGGTGTGAACTCTCTTGAGGTCATTTCACAGCATCTCTACGGGGTTAAGGTGAGGGGTTTGAATGGGTCACTTCAAAAATCAGATTCAGTTTTTCTGAATCTGTTCTCAGCTGGATTTACTTTGGTTATGGTCATTGTCCTGCTGCATCACCCCACTTTTACAAAGCTTCACCTGGTAGACAGCGGCCATGCAGAAAGCCTGTAGGATATATATATTTGGGAAACAGGAATTGATAGCAAGTGGTCAAGGCCCTTAATCATGATCCTTGGCCCCCTGTTATTTATTTTGTACATGCACCCCCTGGGTTCTGTACTGGACATAATGTCTCCTTCCACTCATTCTCAGATGACATTCAAATCTACACCCCTTTAAGAGTAGTCTGTAAGGAGTTTCTCCAGCCTTTACCTTCTTGTCTGAGGGACATTAAGACTTGGACGGAAATAAACTTTTTACTTTTAAATGATAACAAGAAAAATTGTGTTTGGTTATTCAAAGGATAACAACCTCTCCTTTGATTTTTTTTTTTTTTTTTTCTTTTCTGGGGCCCCTTTCTTCTAAGTGTCGTCCCTCTATTGAGCTTCGGTGTAACTTTTGATAGTGCTTTTAAATTTGATAGATCAGCTCAGTTGTGAAGAGTGCTTTTTTTTATCATTTAAGACTGTTAGGAGAATTCAAGCCTTATTTTTCTACCAATGACTTTGAACGAGTTGTCCACACTTTCATTAAGACAAGGTTTGACTATTGTAACTCTATGTTGGGTTAGATCAGTTGTCACTGCAGAACGATGCTGCTCGCTTGCTGACCGGCACTAAAAAGAGAGAGCACATCACTCCTGTTCTTTACTCTCTGCACAGACTTCCAATCCCCTCCAGGATTGATTTCATAATCTTACTTCTTGTTTTTGAGGTACAAAGTGGTGTTGCTCCTCCATGCCTTGCAGAACTTCTGAATGCTTACTTGCCCAGGAGAGCTCTAAGGTCAGCTGGTCAGTTACTTTTAGATGTCCCGAAATGTAGGCTAAAAACAAAGGGAGAGTGTGCGTTTGCAATAGATGGACCCAAGTTATGGAACAATTTACCGTCCCACATAAGATTCTGCACAAGTTTGGGAACTTTTAAATCTGAAAACCCACCTTTTTTCTCTGGATTTTAATGAGGTTTAAATTAGACATCGTTGTTTTTATTATTGTGGTTTTATCTGAAGGGATGTATTTCAACATAGTTTTATATAATGTTTTATGTTATTTTCTATCCTGTTTTATTGTTGTTATAAACCTTATCTGTACACCACTTTGTTTTTAACATGATCCTCCTTCTACCTCACCTCTGGGGTGTTTTCATGTTGGTAAGCATCATTCATAGTGCTGGTTATTCTCTTTTGCAGCAATTCTTTTTCCTTTTGGGAGAGCAGCAGCTTCCTTCACGGTGTCCTGGGCCCGTTCAATGACTTGTTTGGTAGACTCGTGAACAGACATGTTTACCAGTTCTGCTGATGTCTTCAACCATGTACCTGTTGTGGGTTTTTCTTTACCTCACTGAAGATTCTGTTTGGAGTCATCTTGTCTAGATGGTCGCTTCTAGAAAGAAGCTAGTTCAAGACTTTTTAACTGTGGAGTAAAAGATTCCTTAAGACTTTGGGATTCCTTTGCAACCTTTTCAGTTTTTTAATTTTTATTTTTTCTAATTAATTAATTTTTTTGGCACAGACAACTCTTGATCAAATGTATGTCTCATTTTAGGAAGGAATGGCTCACATTGGCAAACAATAGGTGGTCTTTTCTTGAATCTCATGAGCAGCAAATTTAAAATGTATTTTCCCTCAAAGCAGCTCTAAGCCACATCTCAGAACCAGTTGTTGAAATGCAGAAAACCACTTGATTTGAAAGGGTGTACATACTTTTTCTTACCGCTCTGACATCCCTTTAATTATTTTGAAGTGAACCAAGACGGTTGGGGAACCCCTGTGGATCACCACGTTACTGTGGTGCCATCTAGTGGCCAAGATCTGTACTTGTCTTTTTTTTAACGTCAACACGACTTCACTCTTCTGTTTCACTACATCTAAGGGGGAAATATTACACTTTATATAATTGAAAGCTGATGTTTAAGTTACAAATTGAGATTTCCTTCTTAGAAACAGCAGTTTAGAACCTCTCAAGTGAAATGTAAATAAAAACAGAATACAATTATTTGCAAATCTCATTCACTCAAATGTGTTCAATAGAAAATAAATCTATACAAAATAAAGTGAGGAAATGAACTATCTTTAGAAAAGAATGAGCACATACTGGCAGCATGTTTGGACTTTGAAGCATTTTTTCCTCTAAAAGTTCATTTACATCTAAGTGTTGAGGAGACCAGTTGTTGGAGATCTGATGGAGGAACGTTCTGGAGCTGCTCAACAGCCCTGGATTTTTGTCATATTTTTCTGTTTCATTAAACTGTGAAAGGTTTGGACTGCAGTCAGGCCAATTCTGCTATAGTTAAATGTAAATTTATATGGAATTCAATTTAACTTACCTTTTTAAACGGCACTTTTTAACACCAAAAGCCACTTCAGAGCTATTTTATAGAGAAAGTAAACAAGCTCAGTACAAATTCACTTGTATTCAGTTCAGTATAATTCATTGTAAATAACATTAATCCCATTGGCTATCAAATAATGTAGGATAATGATTGATGTATTGTCATACAAAGTAGTTTAAAACAGGCTCTACACAGTCTAGTACTGAATAACAGTCACTGTCATTTCACTGGAACATTTATATGAGATATGTAGAAAGTTTAGCATTGAACATTAGTATTTTATTTTCCCACACTGGTTTCAAGCATTTGAGGTATAAAAACATTGGTCTAGAAAGTTTCAAAATCTATTTTGAATTAAAATAAATGCATTCATTACATTTTTGAAAAAGGATGACTTTTAACCACTACTTAAATTGATGATCGATGAGTTGATCTATTGAAATTTCGTGTTATTTTGAAATAAAATGACCATAGTTAATCACAGACAGAAATGACATTATTTAACCAAAATAAAACAATGCAACAAGAGAAATGAGGATGACATTGTCATTAATAGGACAAAAGGATCACAAATAAAGAAAACAAAATATAAGCAACTTAAAGATATTTATAGAAATAACAGTACATCTAAAGATCTGCTTATATTGTGTAGTTTGTAAAGTGCTTTATGAATAAACTTGGATAATGTGCCACTCATTTCCATCTTGATCTTGCAGTACTCCTTTCGACCACCAAGTGTCAGACTAAACCAGAAACTTTCGACGACCTGAATCTGCTTCTTTGGCCCTGGTTTCTGGCATTCCCGAGCATCTATAAAACCCATCAAAGCCAATAAAGCTCAAAGACTTTTATTTGCAGATAAAATAACAGAATAAATATCTTCTGTTGTTTTGAAATGCCAGAATTCCTGTTAAACTGTCCAAGAGATATGAACTGAAAACCGTGAGGTTGTAAAACCAGTCTACCAAAACAGAAATAAGTGCAAAACTTGGATTTGTGAAATAGTAATTAATCAAAATATTATTAATTATTCATTTAATCAATATAAATCTAGATGTAAAATAAAGAGTTTCATGCAGTCATCTGAATGATGGTGGTCATCAGCTACAAGCAGGTACCAAATCTACCGCTTTGCTCTTCTTTTGTTCCTTTGTTTGACAGGTAATCACTTTGCGTCAAACATAAGTAGATTTGTGATGATGGGTGACACACGTTGAACAGGTTTCACAAACAAGGATTAGGTTTCCATTCTGAAACACTCAATCCCATCATTTTGCGCCACATGAGCCCCGTCATACATTAAAATGCCGGCAATGTACAAGCGACATGTTTGCATACCAAACAGCGATTAATATTCGCTGGGTTCCATCCTTCTCTTTCTTTGTCCCCCCTCTGTCTGTATCGCTCTCCAAGGTCCTGGCTCTCGGCAGTAATAATACATGAACGGCTCCTCTCCCTCATCCATTAATCAGGAGGGAGGCTGAAGTAACGTGGCGCTGATCTTTGGCCCTCTCACACACACATACCCCCACATTATCAGTAATAATTGAAGGGATATTAATGCAGATGAATAATTAAGCTTCGGGGG
This sequence comes from Zenarchopterus dispar, assembly GCA_028564865.1. Lineage (NCBI taxonomy): Eukaryota > Metazoa > Chordata > Actinopteri > Beloniformes > Zenarchopteridae > Zenarchopterus > Zenarchopterus dispar. Next base: position 5,688,170 of record JAOWBL010000012.1, read on the forward strand.
TCTCTTTAGAGGCCTAATGAGAGCTGGGGACAGCTTGCCCCATGGTCTTATTACGTCTTGCTGAGAAGTTTACGGAAGCTGAAGGTGATGATAAATGGGCTCCATCTGGTGATTGGGAAATGAAGACGATGCACTTTGCAGAGTTACCAGTTCATGCAGGCGCACAACGTGAAGCAGGAATCACTGTTGTTGGTTTTTCTTTTAGACTTTTAGCTGCATTTTGTGTCTCTGAGGGACTAAGTCAGTCTGTTGATAGAAATATCTCCACATCTATCAGTGGGATAGTTCAGAGTTTCTGCGGTTTGAACTGCTGCAGAGCTCAAGAAGGAGATATCAGAGAAAAGAGGAGGTGAAAACCGGCCATATTGGATGGATATTTCTGCTTTCCTCAGATTTGACAGCAGCTGTTGTCAGTCCTCCGACGTGGAGTAATTTGCTGCCCACAGTGTGCCTCTCGGGATGGTTATTTTGGTCAACAGTGTCACAGAAAAACTAAAATATCTCACTGACTATTGAATTCTTGGCCATGAAAACTGGACATACACGTGTGACAGAGACAATGAAGCCAATCAACTCAATTGACATAAGATGTTTACGATTAGGTATTATATTAGGAGATGTGCTGGCTCAGATACAATCCTGATTCCAGAAGCGTTGGGACGTTGTATAAAATGGAAATAAAAACTGAACGCAAGGATTCACAAATCTCACAATCCCATATTTTATTTCCAATGAAACAGAAACAACACATTAGATGTTGGAACTGAGACATTTTGACATTTCATGGAAAATATTAACTTGTTTTGATGGCAGCAACGCTTGTAAAAAAAAAAAAAAAAATTTAGGCAGGGTGATGTTTATTGTTGTGTAGCATCTACTTTTCTTTTAATATCTGTCTGTAAAGATCTGAGAAATGAGGACAGAAGTTGTTGGAGTTTTAGAAGAGAAATGTTGTCCCATTCCTGATGCGGGATCTTAACAGTTCAACAGTTCTTGGCTTTGATCATGTTCCAAATGTTTCCTATTGGTGAAAGGTCTGGACTGCTGGTAGGCCAGTTCAACACCTGGACTCTTCTCCTACAAAGACATGCTGTTGTGGTGGGTGCAGTATGTAGTTTAGCATTGTCTTGCTGAAATATGCAAGGTCTTCCCTGAAAGACACGTCTCCTTGATTGAGCCTTTGCAGATGTGGAAGCTGCCCACACCATAAGTACTAATGCAACCCCACACCATCAGAGATGCAGGCTTGTGAACAAAACACTGACAACAAGCTGGATGGTCTATTTCTGTAGTCTGCAGGACACAACGTCCATGGTTTCCAAATATCAGTGTGGGAGCTTTGTCTCTATGAGCATGGAAACGTTAGTATTTAACTGAGAAATCTATTTTAAGGTATTATTCGGTTTTATAAAATCGTATTTTTTGAAGGCAATATACAAAATACTTACAGAGTGATGACAAAACAAGGCATTTTAATTGTAAAACCAAAATTGCAGACATAAAATTCACCTCAGACACAATTATTGACCCTCTTCATCAATATTTGGTTGCAGAAGTTTGAAGAGAATGGAAACCATGATCCTCCCATTCTCATTTATTCCAACTATTTCTTTTTTCTTCCAGAAGTTTAACAGTCATTTCTCCTCTCTTGGTCAACTCTTTCCTGCAGCCAATCTTCTTGGTTTAAGACCTTCTAGCTGTAGGACAGAGGTAAGGGTGTGGTTTCACGAGACCTCAAACCACTTTGATAAGAAATCAGACAACTGTCACGGTAATATGACCCAGAAAAAAATTCAAATAATAATAAGCAGGAATCTCAAGGATTTGTTCTTCAGGTTTGTTTTCCAGTTAGCTAATGCCTCTGATCAAGTTTTATGACACCGGGCAACAGTTTTCTCTAAATACACTGCAGTCCTCATTCACAGCCTTCAGTACCAGAACCAAAGAGACCTCGACTTTAGTATCTTTTTTAATTATTATATTACATTATATTATATTGACTGCGGCTTATCTGGGAAAATTTTAGACATTCCTTGTCCAACTTGAAGTTCACACAAGGAGACTGAGGTTGTCCACTGAGCACAAGATGATACAGATTCATAACAATGGTCAAGATTATTCCTGGTCAGTGAAATTTACAGACTTTTAAAAAAGATTATAGGATTTTAGATGCCGTTTGTTATCTTTGAAGAATGTGGCAACAGTCTGCCCTTTTTTTATCCACGAATGCAAAAAAAAATGCAGCACATATGAGCATTTATTTGTTTTTTCTTTTTCATTTCAGCAAGATCTGTATTTTATTTTGTTCCAAAGATGATCCAAACTGCATGCTTTTACAAAGGTACCAGTCTTTCTGACTACAGACCCCGTCTTCCCAATAAGCAAACTCTGACGTGTGTTTTAGGTCCCCGAGTACAAGATTTCAGTATCTACATTTTTTCCACCTCTTTTTTTTTTTTTTGTTCCATTTGTTAAGCAGGCGCTTTAATGAAACATCCACATCAAGTAATGCGTGCAGCACCTTAAGCGTGACCGGAGGCGTCTTGGAGTGTGTGTGTGTATGTGCATACACCTGTGTGTTTGAGTGTGCCGTCCTCAGCCCTGCTGCCTGGGGCCGATTTAACCTTTCAGCCTGCTCTCCAAGGATCTCTTCTCATCTGGCATCCCTCAACCTGTCACTGTCATCAGCCAGAGGAGAGATAAAAGATACAGTCCATATTGGCTTTGTTACAATAAAAGCCACCTGCTTCAATGACTTCTTTAACCTTTTCTCCTCTACATTGAGAAATGACAGACTTCAAGACATCAGATCCCCAAATTCTCCTAAGAGACACTCTGATGAATTTCTAAAACCTCTGATTATCAGCATTTGATTTAAAAGGATACAGTCTGAGTACTAGGAAGTATATTGAGGCATATGTTTCTCTTTCCTTTGATATGTCGTGTTAGCGGTGATATCCAGTAATAAGTGAACCCAGATCAGCTTCAGGATGCAGAAATAAACGGGCCTGCAGGCATGCTTTCCGCTCTGATCGTGCTCTGGTTCAGCAGTGCTTTTACCACTCGTGGCATCAGTTGAGGACATTTTTGGCCAGTGGA
>JAOWBL010000012.1:5695416-5709641 GCA_028564865.1 Zenarchopterus dispar
GTGTGTGTGTGTGTGTGTGTGTGTGTGTGTGAGGCCTTGGCCCATTTATCTCGTTCATCAGAGGATTTCACCACTCCGCCCGTCGGTCAGCAATTGCTCATTGTCACGCTGACCATATGGGGGTCGGGGGTGTGGGGTGAGGCGTCCAGATCATCTATCGTGTTCGTGGGGACGTGAGTGTGTGTGAGAGTGTGTGAGCATCCGTCAGGCAGTCGGTGACACGTCCTGCTGCTGATGTCTCCGTTGGTGTCAGCGACTCCACTTTTCATCCCAAACGTGTCTGCAGCGGTGGCTCAGAGGCTTTACAAGGCCATCTTTAAAGAATATAGAAGACATCTGCTGCTGACATCATCGCTTCAGTCCACGTCACGAAACCTCAGTGGGTAAAGCCTGCCTCAAACCTTCACCAGAGGATCATCTAGTCATATTTGAGGAAATATGACAGTGTCATTCAACGATAACCTCAAATTAGAGGCAGTTGGGATGATGTGGAAAAGTCAAATTTAAAAATAAAAGCAGTAATTCAGACATTTACTTTCCCTTTCATTTGTTATAGACAAAATGAATCGAAGATATTTTGTGTTTTCATCTGGTTAATTTCATTTGTTAATGCACATCAGTTTTTGAATATTAGTTATGTGACATAGTCCAAAAAAAGTTGGGATAGGCTAAATTTAGACAAAAGGATTAAAAAAAACAAAAACAAAGGTAGACGTACTAAGTACTCGGATTGGACTAATTGTATTATTGTTCAGCGGTACAAGGACTGGAGGACTTTTAGTTTTGTAAAGGGTAAAGGCCCTTTCATGCTTGATGCAGAAAAGATGGACGGACACTTTCGTTTGTCTTCTGCGTTGTTTGGCAAGTAATTTGGTTGGTTTTCAGGGCTCTTGTGGATCCATCGCTTCACACAGCAAGCTGAGCAGTACCACCAGTGGATTAACTGATTTAACAACCAAGGCAACGTTAAAGACGCATGAAAGCATGAAGGCGGCGACATATGACAACGCTTAAAGTGCTGGACATGCCTATTTACGTATGTAAGGGAGCATAAATGGACCTGATGATGATATCTGTGGTAATAAATTACTTTGTTACCATTACAATATGAAAAAAACTACATATGACAATGTTCATGAATCTGGACTATTTGAGCTGCAAACATTACTGATGTCCCACTTTTATACCGCTTTTGGAGATGTAATGGAGCCATTCAACGCAAAAGAGTGATGACCGCAACAGTTTCTCATTTCTCATTGTTGGTCCCGAGTCTCATCCTGTCCACTCTCCTGGGACCAAAGTAGGCTGGGAGCAGAGGAATAGCCTTCAGTACAAGCTGACTTATCTTAACTCCTCGTCTTGGCCTTATTCCCTCTGTTCATGGGTCAATTGCTGTACTTGTTGTGACATTCAGTCAGGCAACTCTGGCTGACTAATTGGAAAACACGAGGGGGAAGGGGGTTTGGCTCTTTAACAAAAAAAGGTGCAATTTCATTTATATTTAGGTACATTTCTAGATTAAATATGGTTTCTATTGTTAAAATTAAAGCTGCATGGAAGCGAGACGTTCAAACACCCCTGGATGAGAAAATGTGGGCCAGCCTTTTGGGGAGACCACATTCATCATCCATGTGAAGTCATCACTTACTAATTCAAAGTAAAATAAAACACCAGGTGCATCTGTGGAAATCAACGCTAGGCAACATATACCGACAATTCAACCCTGTTTGCAATAGATATGAATCAGCAGAAGCAACTTTGATACAAATGTTTTGGTTTTAACCCAGATTGGAGGCAACTAGAAGGCAATTTTTAAAACACTATTTTCTGGATGGTTAATATAGATCCAAATCTGCTGATATCAATGTTTGGAATAACTCCTGAAGGGCTGCAGTCACCATCCAGCGGTTATAAAATCATAGTCTTGTGTCGTCTTTTAGCACGCTGTCTGATTCTTTTGAGGTGGAAGGATGCTGCCCCATCCTCGTTCTCTCAATAATTTGAGTGCTGTCTTCTGTTCAGTTTTTGAAGAAAAAGTCAGGATTTTTAACTGTTGATGACAAAGCTGATCCAAATGGCTGTTAATCCTCAACTGCAGCCATGAATACTGTTTCCATCCAGATTTCATTGCCGCTTTGTCATAATCGTGTTAAACCCACCCAGAAACTCTCTCTCCAAGGATCGACTCATTTCATTGGCTCCCCATGACTTTTGAGTATATTTAATGAGCTCCAACAGATGAGGAAGTTCTTGAAAGTGTGGAGTCCTTTTTTTTTTTTTAACACCACTGGTGATGAGCTCCATCATGACTCCACCATCTATCCTCATGGATTTCAGAAGATACCAATAAGATAATTATACAAGTTATGGTGGGTTGCCATGACAATGGGATCATTAGACATCTTTAAATCGGACATATTAGACCTCTGAGGTGCCAATAAACAAGTAACGAATTAAATATATAGCCTTTGTTCACAAAAATAACAACAACTTAAACATTATAGAGCAATGCTAATATGAATAAATTCACTAATCTATCGTCAAAAAACAAATGTACCCTTTTCTTCAGAGTTTTCATACAATCAACACAACATGATCATGAAACTGGCATTGACAAAAACCTGATCCAGGGGTTCATTCTTTTCAGAAGCTCGGTAATGACACAGTCCCCTCAGAGGAGGACAGGGATTGTTCGTAAGACACAAGAAAATAAACATCTTAGCAGAGGTTTATCTAAGCGGGCGTACTAATATTTGTTTCCCACGATTTCCATTTAAAGTGATAGGAGTGGTGTATAAACAGCTGGTTTGTGCGAGTCCCGGAGGGGCTGGGTATTAAAAAAGAAAAGCCCAAACACACACAAAACAGCCATCATCTTAATGAGAGCTTGCAGCAATATTTGAGTCTGGTGGAGCATTTGCAAATATAAATACAAGTTAATCAGGAGTGAAACACTGGGAGCCAGCAGCAACGACTTCTCCTCAGTTTGAGGATGTTTATTATGATTTCTTGAATGCTTAAAGCGCTATTTTATGTTTCATTAGCAAGTGTTATATGAGGATTTACTCTGGTCTCTGTAGCCGCTGAGCCACAGTATCACCCTTGAAAGTAAAGTATAAAATGTCTTTTTCGTAAAAGTTACATCCACTTGAACATTTTCTTACCCTGTGTAAAAATTTGAGCATGACTCCTGCATTTAACCTATTCATAATTTAGTCTGAGTGTCAAAAGGTGGCGCCCTTTTGCCTGATACCTGAAATAATGAGGTGCCTGTGAAGAAAGCGAAAATGTAGGAATAATTGACTTAACTTTCCAGAATACAAAAAGGTTATCAATACAGTTAAATGTAGAGACCTGTGACATTTTAAAATAAATGCAGCTGTTTCAGCAGAAAACTAACAGTCTGAAAAAGCCCACAAGCTACAGTGAAGGAAAGGACATTACGGGAGGCACCTGGAACCTGGAGGACAGACTCCAGAGAGGCTGGTTTCTAGGCCACAAAAGCAACGCAACACAATCAGACAGGAAGCGGTTTTAAGGCAAGTGTGGAGTAAAATATGAGCAGGCAGAGACACAGGGCTCAAATATTCAATGCGAAAAGAGGAATGTATGAAAACAGATGAAAGAGCTTAAAGCAACTTTTTTTTAAACAGTATTTATTCCCATATATTATGAAATAAACAAAGGAAAATGGGATGTAATTCAGTGTTATTAGTTATTTTGTGAAATGCTGAACACTGCTGGAAGCACCACAGTTTTGATTGTGATAGCAGTCCTGGTTAGTTTCCCCCATAATTTACTGTGCTCAATTAATGCTTTTAGGATATTAAGTCTTTCATGTTTCAGTCTCCACTGATATTTTAAAATTTCACTAGAGTTCAGCCTCATATTTCTCCATATCTGCTTTAGAACGATATTTAAATTCAAACAGAATTCAAACTATTTTTTCTTGCTTCAATATCCTCTACATGCTTATAATGTTCATTACCTCGTTCAGCCCTACAAAGCTCCCGGACTTAAATGGCGGGGAACCAAAGGTTTGTGTTTACTGTTGCTGATGACCTATACATCGCTTTTGTTCCAGTTTCAGCTGGAGCATTTCATTTAATTTATTTAAACTTTGATTCTATGTCATTAAGAATTGATATGTGTTTTTGTGTTATTGATCTTAGGAAATTATTGTTCCATTTGGAAAGAATTGTGAAGTCAAATCTGCTTTTAGTTTCTTTCACATGAAGAAATGTACAATTTAACAATATCAATGAGGAAAATTAAGATTGGTGCATTCATTATTAATAAATAAAATAAACAGATAATAAATAAAATAAGATAATTCCTGTTGTCATATGAGCATTTTCTTATTGTTTTGTCATGGACGTGAAAAATTGTGGCTAAGATTTAAACCATCCACATATCAGACTAATATGTGTTTGCTTTAGTGTGGTAAAAGATACAGTAAATTAAACTGTATCTACAAAGTATAAACAATATAATATGGTTAAAAATGTCAGTATTATATCGCTTGTCTTTAAAGAGTTTGGTTATAATTACTTAAATGTGGCTAGATAATAAACGCCTTTAGCTATTTAGCTCACCACTAATATTGATAAAAACTGCTCCCTCACAACATCTATGACAGTTTGCTTCATGAAATTGAGATAATTTTGTTCAAAAAGGAAATTTTATTGCAGAAACTTTTCTTTTCTGTCACTAGGCTAACAAAGCTGGTTAGCTCTTTAGCTAGCAGCAGAATGACTCAACAATTTTTTTCAAAAAGATTTTCTGTTTGCTTTATTGTCACAATGAAATTAAGGTGGTGCAACAATCTCAGCTTTTATTTTTTAATTTTTTATGTAGGACTGTAGCTTCCTCTAAATGATTAGTGTTGTCAGTTATTTAGCTAATTACATTATCATTGCTTAATTACCAAATTTCAGTTGGCTAAACTCTACCCTCAATAAAGCTACATTCATTTTACACCTCTATATCATTTTATTTCCTTTGACATATTATTAGGACACACAATGCTTCTTAAAAGCTTTTAAAGAGCCATTCCTTCTTTGTGACAGCTGATATTGTGATAAAAACAATTTTAAGAGGCTAATCCAATAATATTTTCGGTTTTGACGTAAATTACACAAAACATCTGTTTTCTCACATCACGCTGTCACTGCTGACACCAACCTCCATTTGAGTAAAGTTCAAATAAATGTAGTTTATATACAAAAGGATCTTTCATACACTTTCAGTACTGGTGTGGCACTGCTGTGCGGAAGAAAAGAAACATCTGATCTTTACTTGAGACAAATTTCAGAGATGATTTCAGTCCAAGCACCTGCTGCAGCTTTAGTCAGGATACAGGATGAATCCCGAGAAGGTGCTGTACTTGTTGTTGTTGCCTCCGTGGGCTTTGCCGCCATCCAGTTTGACGTAGACCTCGTCTCCAGAGTCCAAATGCAGCACGGCGCTGTTACTGGCGTAGTCGTAGTTCTGGTCCGCGTCCTGAGCTATGGCACTGGCCCGGACCTGATTTTTTTTTTTCAAAACACAGAAAGAGAGGGAGAGGGAAACTCCTTGTAATAAACACAGGAACATCACAGAAACAGAGAAAGGGGAGAAAAGTTCACTTATACCTGAGAGGCAAAGCGAAACATCGGTGCGTAAAATGATTAGGAGCTATTTTAAACCTCCTACTGGATCTCATAGAACAGAAGATAAACTTTAATTCTGCCGATCTGCTTGCACATGTTTGAACTCAACCTTCTGTCACAACCTATTAAGAATGAGAAGTCTGACCCTGCACCCAGCTGCAGGAAACACTCATCCAGGGAGAATTTACGCATGAACGCTACTGCCAAACAGTTTCGGAACAAACGTTTGGAGATGACCAAAAATATTATTGTTGTTGGCCTGAATTCGTCTAAGATATCTGCTGTTGACGGTGCACTTATATAACTCGTGTTTAGCAGAGGGAAAGGGTCAAATGGATGCCTTGAGTGTGTGATTGGTGCGTAAAATCCAGATTCGCGTCCTTAAAAGAAAGCTTAATTTTAACATCAAATTCAATAAAATCAGTGAGATTTAATTATCAACTTATGTCAAGCACTATCAACGTAATGAGAGAGCTATTTTTCCCATCGCATGGTTACTTAAAATTGTGTTTTAATTCCGATTTGCGTGCTTGGCTACCTGTCCGTTTTTGCACAGGTCGGCCCACATGCTGGTTCCGTCTCCTCCGCGCATCAGCACATGATAAGTGAAGAAGTAGATCCCGGACACATGGCAGGTAAACTTCCCGGTACTCGGGTCGTAATTGTTCCCCAAGTTTGTGATCACGTCGTCAAACCTTAACACCTCATATCCCTCGTGAGGGTTCTTCAGACCGACGTAAAAGGCGATCCTGAACCCGCCTGCCGTGGAATTCACGCCGTCTAAGTCGGTGTCAGCCCTTGCGGCTCCAGCCAGCGCGGGGAAGCCGAGTTTGCTGCCGCCGCCTCCGCGCTCTCCCGGTGGCCCCCTGGGACCCGGGGGTCCTGGCTCTCCAGGCGGACCCCTGGGTCCCGGCTTACCGGGTCGCCCCGGCTCCCCGCGGCTCCCTTGTGCCATCGGCGGCTGCGGAGCGACACCTTTCACGTTCTGGACCACTTCCATGGCGGTGGCGCTCCCCGGTTTTGGGTTGTAGGGGTCGCACACCATCCGACAGGTGCCCATCATCTCGTAGTAATGAGCGGAGGTGTCGGAGGAGCGCAGGAGGAGTAACGGGACGGCGACGGTCAGAGCCAGCAGAACCATCGCGACGACGGTCACGAGGAAGACCAGGGACCACTTCCTCCGTGGACCAAGGGATGACAGAAAACCCGTGGAGCCGCACCGGAGGGGAATCGTGGCAGATAGGGTGGGGGACCAAGAAGACAAAAATAAAGGAGGCGAAGTTAAGAAAGTGCGCGTTGACTCGGTCCAGCTGCTCTAATTGGCGTCTTGAAGCCCCTGGGCAGCGGCTCTGACCGGAGAGGGCGCGCGCCTTGGCGTGGAGTGGGCGCGCGCACCCAGCTGCATCCAGCTGCGTCCAGTTGTTTGCAAGGATGAGAAGATAAAGGAAAACAGCAAGGAGTAATCATCATCATCTGATGATGAAAGAATAAATAGGTAATAGCCAACTTTTGTTACCCGGAGAGGACGCAATGAGGGGTGAATGACGTCATAAATACTTATTTAGCTAGACGTAGGAATCAAGTTCTCAAATAAAACGTTAATTTAGGTAATTCAGGAGTTATTACTTGTCTCAGCGTTCTTCAGGGTTAAGTTGCTAAACCCCACCCCCTAAATTTCTAATGCCTGCCTCCTTTGAAATCAGTGTTTGTCTTGTGATACTTTGTTTCCAGTAATAGCAAACTCAGATGATGTGAAGTGGAGCTGAATAGTTCCTCATTGATCTGGGTCTGTGATGTCACAGTGTCCTGCAAATGTGAATGGCTCCTTCAACGAAAATAAATAAATGAATAAATAAATAAAAATTATGAGGGACCCAGACAAAGTGACAAAGTTGTATTTTAAGTTGGTAGTCACTTTAAATAGCCAAATACATATTCTCAATAACAAAAGGTGATTTTATTAACACTATATCCCTGTTAATATAAAATTATTCTCTCTAATAGCTTGTAAAGTTTTTCATTAAAAATTATGAAGTTAAAATTTATGTTGCCTCCAATTCATTCCTCATTCATTTCATATTTCACTCACCAATAACTCATTAACTATTTCATGGAATTTGATCAGGAATTTATCATTAGGTCAGTTGCAATTAGCCCATTTTCTAAATTCTCCATTAGTTTCACAGTGACAAAACAAATGATTATAAAGTCACATAATATATAATTCATAATTTCACTTGTTTTGGTGTTTTAAGCACATTTTGATTATATTTACTTCACAATCTGAAAGTGCATTCCTAATGTTTACCAGATTACTTTTCCATTGTAGTATTTTTTTTCTTTCATCAAAGTAAAGGATTTGTTTTTACTACTCAGCTGTTCTGCAGAGAGACTTGCACTTATTTTTGCACATTTAACTGACATTTGCAACTACAACTTTGTTGTTCAGGCACACCATATTGCATAATGGGTTCTTGATTGTCTCTTAATACTTGATGTTTTTAGTTGAATTCAGCGAAGTGTTGCAAGTTATACTTGAAGGATACACATTACAAAATACGAAAGATAAATTCTTTTCTTGAGATAATATCTTCAGGTGTCTCATGTTGCTGCAAAAACATCACCAAGATTTTAAAATTTTATCAGTTCTCCCTAATTATGTGTATATTGGTGCTGGGGTTCAATATATGTTTGATATAATATTTATTGTTAATGATTCAATATGTGTCTTTATGTATAACTGATAAGGTAAATAAATCCCGCCCTTCCCCTTCACCCCCAGTTAGGTGTCATGGAGCTGAAATGTGGACATAGTGACCAAAAACATATTTATTTATTTTGTACTAAGTTGTAACTGTTTATTTCTGTTAAAAGGTTGGTCATTTTAACATAAAGCAAAATGGAAATTGACTCACATTTGGAGACAGCCCCTAGTGGCCATTCGTAGAACTGCTCATTTTTGGGACTTTTATGTTGCAAAATAATGTATCCCCTCATACCTTATTCTTTTGTATTTGCCAGTGCTACACAGATGCACTTTTTTTCTTTTTTAATAATACTGTTTATATCTGAAGTTCTGGTCTTCTGCTGAGACAAGTTTATGGAATAATCAAGGATTTATTGTGATCTGTTTGGGCCCCATTCACAAGTAAACCCAGATGTAACTAAACAATTTCAAGTTGCCACTTAATTATCTCTGTTTTATGCATGAATGAATCTAGGTCCACGGTGAATCTAGCAAGCAGCTTCAACTTGCAGCAGCTGAAAACATGACTAAATATTCGAGCCAGACAGAGAGGGGCACTCTCAAAGTCACGTCGTGTGGCTGAGGGCAGGTTCACAAGGGTGACATCAGCTGACTGACTGCATTGGTCACTTCACACACTCCTACAAGCAGACAGAGGGAAATTGGGGGAGGGGGAGACGAGGGGGGTGGGAGTCAGCTCATGTTTGCTGGAAGTGGACCAGTAATGTCTGACGGCGGTCGGGACCCTCAGCTCCGTGCTCTCTGCGACCGCAGGGACATATTTGATGTCTTGTTTCATGAGGTTGAGCGCCACAGGCTTTGAATTTAGATTCCCCATCAAATTAAAATGCATGCCATGCATATGACTGCTCCGTTGCATGCAGATGTGTCTTGCGTGCCTCCCCGGCCCTCTTTTGTGTCTTTTTCCCATGAGACTGCTGTGCACTTGTTCTAATTATGCAGCTTTCGAGGACATCACTTGAATCCGACTTTTATTAATGCCATTCATTGGGTATTTCCAGAAGACGCAAACTGTCAAGACACTCAATAAAGACAGCCTTGAAAATAAGAGCTACTGATATTTGATCATTTCCCCGAAGGATTTTGAAATACTTCAAAACGACGGGTCGGTGGAGCTAAGCACCTGGAATTGGAGCGCAGGCCCTACATCTACAACAGAGGCTTTGGAGCTCAGGGCGACATCAAGAAATCTTCAGAGGCTGAAGACGAGGCTTAGCCGAAGCCCTGAACCCAAACCAATTCCAGCTCAGTTCAGCCACAACTCCCCAGACATGGCTCCGGCGGGGCTGGTCAAGTCTGAAGGTGAAGAAGAGCACGACAAGTGGCAAGAGCTGGGTGAGAAATGAAACTGAGGTTAAAGTCTGAGGAAAAGATTTGTGCCGTTCAGGTGGAAAAAGCCCCGTCTTGATTGACATTTTCATGTACCACAAACTGAAAAGAGCTATAAAATGATAAAGTGCAAAACAAAACCATTAAAATAAGCATGCTGGAGCAGACGACGAGCATGCTGTGTTTCCAAACTTTGCTCCATGACCTTTAGTCAGGATTAGTACAGTGAACTGTGTCTTTGGGCGATGGTGAGCCATGCACGACACACTGTCCACATTATGCAGTGCAGCCTCTGAGATTATCCCCCCCCTGCAGGACTGTCATGCTTCCAATCAGATTGCCTGTTAGAGCACTGCTGCGTCATGCACACAAACCTTACGGTGAAGAGCTCCATCATTAGCAGCCAATAACACTCTAAACTGCGTGTGATCAGGTAATGCTGGACACACGATTGCTGTAGCTGAATATCATAGGTCCTTTGCTCTTCTCCACAAATAATTAGTCAGGTTCATCAACATTCAACTCTGATTTCCAGGGGGAAGTATGATTCATAAAACCCACCTCTGGCCCAATGTAATAGATTCGGTATGTGAATGAGAGGGATAGTAGACCTATGTCAAAAAAGAATTTTTTCAAGGTTCCAAATGTTTTGATTTTTAAGCTGTCTTTGTGGCAAAAAATAAAATAAAATATTTCTTGTTCTTTAGAGTAAAAAGTTGTTGGATTAAAATTAGGATACTAGAAAATGGACATTAGCCAAAGAAGACATTGAAATTTTGCCACCAGTGGCCTACGAATGACAGGATGAGAGATAATTTGACAAGTTTAGTATACTAGTACTTATGTTTTAGTATATTTACTGGGTATTTTCACATGTTGCAAGTCTCTTTTCAGAACGGACTCTTCATGCAACTACCCAGCTGCACCATAGAATCATACTCTCATGCATAGCTCCCAAAACACCCCTTTTTCCACAGTTAAGTTACTTTTCTGAGATAAGGTGAGGCAGCACAGTGGCTTAGTGGTTTTCACTGCTGCCTCACATCAAGAAGGTTTGTGCTTAGATTCCTGCGTCCAACAGGAATGCATGTTCTCCTTTGTGCTTGCGTGGGTTTCCTCCGGGTACTCCTGTCTCCTCCCACACTCTAAAAAAAAACATGTATGTTTGTGTGTGTCTCTCCATGGTTGTGGCAGGAAGGGTATCTAAGTCAAATCAATGTGTGGACTACAATGTGTGGAGCTGTTGTGGCAGCTCTTCCAAGAGGGATGAGGCTGAAATGGTTGATTAGATATTACAAAGGTCATATCTTGTTGTATTATTACTTCTTGATGACAGCTTATGGGATAGGTATATCACAGGTGATTTGTGCAGGCTTTTGCCTGTGATTAGACTCATGGAGTTGTAAATGTTTACTGCCACTTGATGGCAGTCTCAAATATTTGTCCAACAAAAGGTGCAGACTCCTTTTGCTTGATTTGGTCCTGTAGCTTAGCCCTGCTGCAGGAAAGAAAGACGTTATAGTGGTCAATATAGTTGTAGGAAAGGTGACACTAAGTTTTAAAAGTAATTGCAGTTGAAAAATGTGTACCTTTGATTTGTAATTTTTAATGTGTTCTTCCACTTCTGAGGAGTGGGCTTGAAGCTTAAAATTGTCTTTTGTGCAGGTTGCCCTCTTTCCAAGCTACCTTTCCAAATCCCTGACTAGTCCAAAAAAAGGCAAATTGGCTCAACATGCAAACTTAGAGGCAGCTTCGAATATACCCATCTTCCCTGAGTTAAAACAAGTTAGCTATTTTAGCTTGGATTAGTTTATTCTAACCGATGACACTAACTAGTGTTACCTTAGAGTTATACTTGTCACATCTGTCCATAAATTTATATTTCTGTTGTCACCAGTGACATAACATTTGAAACACATGCTAGGGGAGCTGAAACAAGGACTGGCTGGAGCTCCAGTTGAGCACTACAAGGATGAGCCGAGGCTTGGCTAATTGACCACAGACTTTGGATTTTGGGGTCTTTTGATAGCTGGAAATGCTCTGGGCAAAGGTAGTTGCCCCTTTGTTGAGATCAAGACAGATGAGCGCGCCAGACTCTTGTAGGGTGTTCATGGCTTAAATGCTCTCATCAGAGGGCGTTCACACATCTTTCTCGGGATGACCATGTGCCTGAACAATTTCTTGTGACCACTTTGACTTAATTCATAGCACACATGCACCGGATACCTTAATCTAAGAATGCCGATCTACTGGAATGTGGTCTTCCAAACAGATCCTATAATTACTAAAGTTGTCCATGTGCTCATTCCAGCTAGTTATACCCTTGTTATCCTATCCATGATATTTCATTTCCAAACACATGAACATATCCAGTGATGGCAGCAAGTACAAACCAGTCAGACCAGACAAAGGCAATGCATTTCATCATCTTGAGGGTAAAAAAAAA
Organism: Zenarchopterus dispar; assembly: GCA_028564865.1. Lineage (NCBI taxonomy): Eukaryota > Metazoa > Chordata > Actinopteri > Beloniformes > Zenarchopteridae > Zenarchopterus > Zenarchopterus dispar. The sequence goes on from JAOWBL010000012.1 coordinate 5,707,610, forward strand.
AAAGATTCACTGTTGCGCAATCTCTAACCTATTCCTTTGTTTGTTTTTTGGCTGGTTTTTGGCTGCAAATGAACTGCCAATCTATCTCAGGTGTACCCCGCCTTTCATCATCAGACAGGAAAGACACCAGACTGAATGTCTTGCCAGTTTGTTTTTGATGTGGAGGGAGTTGTTGTTCAGTCATTGTAAGTCCATTCATTTTGGCTCAGTGAAGCCTCTTGCATTTACTGGGAGCCGAATGTCTCAGGTCATTACTGTAAATATGTGTGAGAAATCATCACTGAACCACAACAAGACAGCTAAGGGAACTTGCAACATCAGCTCCTGTCTTAAAGTGTGACCCTAATCCTACATGAAGGCCGCTAAAGACACCTCTGTCTTGGACAGCACATATAGAAATGCTTTGCTCCATGTAACATAGTGACAGTCAGGTCCTGTCAGATGTTGGTATATCTGTACCTGTCACCTCAAATAAACCATTTATGACCTTTGCTATTCTCCCACGGTTCAATATTTACACACCCAGTCAATATTAACCTGGAAAAATACATATAAAATTAAACTCCTAATTACAGACATCATCTAGATTTTCAGTCCATGTCACCAGAGCTTTTTATTGCTTGCAGGAAACATCATCCCTGCTAGTTCAGACGAGATCTAATTGACATGATTGATAAGATTAATGGGTTACGACACTGGTAATTTATAGCTATGAACAGAGAAACCTTAAAATTGAATATGTATGTCAAGGACTGTGACCTTAAGCGATATAAACAAATATGGGGCCATGGCTGAGAGACCACGAGTGTATGTGTGTGTGTTTGTGTGTGGTGACAATGATGCAGCACAGACAGCCGGGGGGATTCAACCTTTTGCAAGTGGCAAAGGCAGATATGATGAAGTCATGGTGACAGTGTGCACCCTGCGGTAAGACATCTTTTTTAACACGCTTTTGCTGTTTTATACTAATCCCTATAGGCTAGCTTATCAAATACACCAGCTCTATGGCGGGAGGGGAAGAAAAACAAAGAATGTCAATATTAAAGGGGACTTCTTATGAAAACAATCACTTTTCCTCTGCTTGACACTATTTATTTGGGGTTTTTTAAAGGGCAAAATAAACTTTAAAAGCCTGGATTTAACACTACCTTTTCACTTTGTGTTGTGCAGTTCAGGTCTGAAAGTATATGATTCAAGAAACAGTTTGGATTTGCAGGTGCTGTGACATCACAAACCCAGCACAAAGTAAAATGATCCAGTTTTGCCATCTTTATTTCCACCCAATCCCATATCATACTCCATTTGCTGAGCCTTGGATGTTGTACCTTAAAGTTTTAACACTTATTTTAAAAGATGCATGGGATGAGGAGGGGGAGGGCAGTGTTAGGTGTCTGATCCACCCACTTAAAAATGGCTGCTATAAATAGAACCACAAATATATGGTTGAAAAAGGACATATTATATATTTGTGGAATTTTCGTGTAGCATGTCATACATATATATAGTCCAAAAAGACCTCAGGAAATTTTGTCAAACCTTGATAAAAAGTTATAATGTGTTTAAGATGTAATTGGGTGTGTGAAATCACATCAAACTGAAAAGTGCATTATAAGACAACCTCATCAGTTTGTTTGGGCTGGCCTATTCTAAACACTTCTCATTCGGTTAGTAGTTGAGATCTGTGAGGAACTGTGTCATCATAGACCCACATCAGAGAGTTGTCCATCCAAAACCTGCTGTTTAAGGATCTATAAAAACATGATTAAAATTATGCTTTTGAACTGTCTCTGAGGTATTTTACCACACGATGTTGCTCAGGATGTTGTTAAGTTCATAAACGTTTACCCTTTAAAAGAACTATAAAAACAAAGGAAGCTCAGATAATGAATAATCTCATTTATCGCATGTAATAAACCTTTGTGCTGAAAGGTGATTAGTTTAATGACAGGTGCAAGGGGGTAAAGCTGGACATTTTCTTCAAAACATTGTCATGATGATGCAAATGACAAGTGTTATATCTTTATTTGATAGG
>JAOWBL010000012.1:5709741-5749081 GCA_028564865.1 Zenarchopterus dispar
GTTGTTGAAATTCAGCCCAAGCTACTAACTTTAGCTTATATTTTCTTACTGTCATAGTTAAAGGTCCCATATAATGCAATTTTGATCCCTATTCATATGGATAAAACACAAAATAGAGAACTCTCTGGATCTGTTAGATTGTGAAGCCTAAATCTTCTATTTCTCTGTGGTCCTGGTGAGCAGTGTTTGAGCCACATCTCCCACTGCTGTCATTGATTCCTAAACCAAACAAACATGTTCCTGCCTGTCAGATGCATGGGTTGAGCTGTGCTTGGAGTTTACAAGCTGAAATTAATGCTTACATAAATACACAAGTTCTTGGTATGTCTGCTCTTTCAAAACTTTTAATCACTACATCATTAGTCATGAACCACTTCAAATTACACATAGATAAGATTAAAACTGGATATATTACAGTTTAACTCAGTTTTGAACCATTTTCAACCTCCTGACATTAACAACTCCGAACAAAAACCACAGTTGGTACGTAGTTGCACTTCCTCTGTCTTTAACAGTGGCTTGAATACTCTTTTTTTTTTTTTTTTTTTTTAAATTAAGTTCCAGTTTCTTGTGTAGCAGGTGACAGATCAGTTTTTGAGGATAGAGCTCCATCATGGACCAGTGTTTTTATTTCCACCATCAATATTCAGCCAGATTGAGCTCCAGGCTGTTTTTTTAAATGTCATTTAACGGATTTGCATTTTGTGGGGAAAAGTTTTGACGCTGTGATTCATCATTGAATATCACTTTCATCCAATCATCCACAATCTGTTACTGTTTCCATTTTTTGCAGACTTTAATGATGTTTTTCTCTTATAGGTGTTAATGTTGGTCTCTGTGTTGCTTTTCTGTCTGTAAAATTGTATTTCCTTTAGTAAATTACTTTAGTTTTGGTCATAAACATTGACCAGTTTCCATTTCGTTGGCGGTTCATTTTCAGTTTTTGAAGTATATTAGTTTGAGCTTTCTGTCCTGAAGCTTTAATGTCTTCCGATACAGTTTATTTTAACTTGCAACACATTTCAACAAAACATCATTTCACATATTTTAAAATCTTAAACTTTCCTTTTAGTTTAATGCTTGTAGTTAGGAATAGCTTCAATGATGACATACTTCCTCTTCTTGCATGTATGTGTCATTAGTATTGCCACGAACATTGTTGTCTTTTGTGTCTCAGAGGCAGAGATCCTTGGACTTATCCCTCTGTGTTTGTTGGTCTCTCTTTCCTGCTTTTCTTCATGTTGTCTTAAAAAAAGATGAAGAACTCATAAAAACAAAAACAAACCATCTGTTCCAAATCGTGCACTTGTTCCCGTAACGTATCAACACTGTCTGTCTCATAAATGTCAGAAAACTGAGTGTGGAAGTACTTGGCGGTTGCTGCCATCTTGTCCATGTAGCAGAAGTGCCGGGACACTCATTCTTTACATTTTTATTTTTAAAAAATGATGGCGGAAGACTGTGCTACTTTAGTGTCACATAAATAACCACAAAGATTAGATGTGTGAAATTGATGGTTGGGTTTATTTTGTTTGAAGAAAATTCTAATCACACTGGTGAAGCAGTTTAAGGAGAATGTTTTATTGCCATTTTTATTAAGAACCCAACAGCTTGAAATGGAGCATTCATTTTTACTAAAGTCAAAACATTTCAGTTACATATGTTTTTAATCTTTCAACCAATGTACTCTTATACTTCTCCCCCAACTGATTTTAATACCTAGGGTAGATAAAAAGTCAACATGATGTACAATTACCGGTCTTCAGTTACAAATTTATCTGAGTTATGAGTTCTGTGCAGGAACTAACTGCTTCAATCCATTATGGAATAAAGTCATACAAACTGTAAGCAGTGGTTGAGAGGATTTTAATTGTAGAGGGGGTTATGCAATAAACTAGCTCCTTACTTGCTTCTCCAAATGCACCAGAGATGGAATAAGACAGGAGATGTGGCCTTTTGGGCCACGTCTCCCGTCTGTTAGGTTTTACAAGCACTCTTATAACTGCAGAATAATTTACATATTTAGATTTCATAGGGTGTTTTTTCTAGATCTTTTTCTTAATTTCAGAATGTTTCTGTAAGTATTTCATCTATTTGATGTCCAGCAATTTTATATATTTCTAAAGAAATCTTTTATAAGGCCCGAATGTTCATCTGTTAAAGCAACATTTCACTTAAATCAACCTGAAGTTTATCATTAGACAATATAGGGGGAAAAAAAACTTTTGTTAGGACCCCCCCACCCCATGATGACGATTTTATATATTGGCCATGTGCATATATTAGTTTGTGTAAAATTTGGCATTTGAACGATGCAACCAACCAAAAGTTTACATCTCATAAGAAGCCTGAGGTTGTTTTAACTGCAGAATGTTCCTTTAAATAAAATAGTTTCGGTACAAAGTAGAGCATGAATCCCTAATGACATAGATGATTACCTGGCTTTTCTGCACAATTTTATCCCCTACTCACTGATGATTTGTCAAGAGCACTTCACATCAGTTTTCCACACACTCACTGCTCCTTTACTTGAGTTTCCCATCAGTTTTCCAGGCATACCTTGGCATTCATATCCGAAGAGGTCAGGACCCGCAAAGATGGGACTTGAGTTAAAGACCATCTTGTGGGACTGCTGTTTTTCCCACCTCCGTCTTCTCATTAATTTGCTCTCATAGGACTTCATAAGGCAATTACAATCCTTGGTTAGATAAGACATCAAGAGTAATCGGAAAGCATTATAATTAGGTGTTAAATTGCAAAATCTGTTTTTGCGGTAAGTGTTATCAACATTTCTGATGTCACAGAAAACTCTACATGTCATTGCAGATTTTACTTGACATAATGTTATTTTAGATGTGGACAAATACATGCACCTTTCCATAATACCAGATTAGTGGCTTGAATAAGTCTGCTCAGGAGGACATAGAGAGATCTGAAGTGATCCATACCATACAACTGCTCTCGTGAAGCAAATGCATACGTTGTGCACTTCTTTCAGGGCCAGAAATGAAATCCTGCTCAAAGATGCATGTATGGCTGAAAATGAGCCCATACTTACCACATGCTGCTTAAATGACACATCACCCCTCCAATCTCATGCTGCATCCACAAATCACAGCATCGAGCAAATGTGAAAATGGCTCATTCAGCTGCCTAAATACTTGATTACTCATATTCACAGCTCCTCGTACACTTGGCAAACAAAAAGCCGTGAAGCCCTACACCTGTTTACCATCATTAATACCTCACCAGTTAGTCAGGGCCCTGCAAAGTGTTTTGCACCCTCGAGACCCCAGAAAAATGTGGAGTCTATTTTCTCCGCTTCCTCTGTGTATTGGGTCACATGCTGGCTGAAAGATTGATCGCTGTAAACTAGTTGTTCTCAGTTTGCCGAGGGAAAGTAAAAAAGCAAATAAAGCTGCTGTCAAAGAGAAATACTCTCGTGGATTCATGTCCAGTTTTTTTGGGGTGAGGGGGGCATCCAATTTCTAAACGAGAGCCTGCCAGCTCCAGACAACATCTATATGTGGCGCTCATCTGAGATATGAGTGGGCTGAAAAGTGGGCCCTCAATCTGATTGTCTGCTGGTTCCATTTTAACCCCATGTGGATTGCCGACGTGGGTTTGCTTATGTGGAGGGTCCAAGCGAAGCCTAAATGAGGCACTCATTGTCACTCATCACCAATGTACCTGAACGGAACCATGACAAGCAGTTCACATGGGGCCAACATGATAACCATGGAGATTCCCACGTGGGGCCCCATTTTTCAGCCCATTTATATCACAAATGGCCCCTGCATACAAATGTTGGTTGTACCACTCAAAGGTGGAAACTCATTAGGTAATTCAATATCACCAGGTCCACTTCAGTTATACTGGAAATTGGAAGAATGTCAATTTCACAAAAAATCCTATGCATTACAGAAAAGTTCATGTTTTTTTTTTAAAAAGTATTTTTTCTGACAATGCATCTACAGACATGCCAAAAAGACTTTCACTTTTTATAGGAGCTGGTTCGCATGGAGAGGAGTTACTTCTTCACCTACAACTCATCAAAAAAAAAAAAAAAATACAGGAGTTTGAAACTTTTGACTCCACTGCTCCTACATGATGGACAATGATATGCCAGATGGCCCTCAGACTTGGTTGTGCTTAAAAATACACAGCCGTCCGTGTCAGAGAAAGTAGACAAGTTAAATAAAAGTGTTGTGAAATATAATCCACCTATGAAATTCAAAAGAAAACACATTTTCTCTTCAATCTTCTGTATTGAGCAACGGAGCAGCAACAGAAAGAAAAAAAAATGCACTTTTAATAAACATGAAAACTCATCGATACCTATTGGAAATAAAGGCAAAAGACAAACAATAGCATTTACGTATCTGCTTAGGAAAAAAATTATGAATAAAAAGACAAAAAAAAAAAAATCCTCAGTACAGGACATACTTTAGAAAAGTAAGTGCTCTCTTTAGATCATATAAAACAATGAGCCATTTAATATTGATCATTGAGGTGCTATATATATATATACATATATATATATATATATATATATAAATATAAAATCTTTAAATTTTTTAATTCTATTCTTGATTTAACTTGTGGAAAAAGTGGAAAAACATGATTTCTCTTCAGAGCTGTTTCTATTAGGTGTTTCAGAGGCAGAGGGGAATAAAAAAGAACATGTTGCAATAGCACTGTTTAAATCTTTGCATCAACATTTTATTCTGTAAAAGCAAACATCAGGTTTTAAACTGATGTTGGAAGCTTGTTAGCTTCCATACACTTGATGCAGATGACAAGTATAACTATTACATTTTACATGTGATCTCTAGAGTCCAGAAAATCCAAAATGTACTTTTTACACTATGTTTAGTTTTTGCTTTTTTTGTTTTCCAACTCCAGAATAAAATATTAACATAGAAGTATGTTTGCAGCTTCCTTTCCTGTCTGCAGGTTTACCGTGGGGCTAACTGGTAATAAAAGGGCTAAAATACCCATAGGGCATTGTTCATGGGATCTATATTGGCCAAATGCTAACTGCGCAATAGGTGTTCTCATAAACGCTAATCTGAAGAAATGAAATAGATCTGCAACAAAACAATGGTTGGATGATGCACCTGTGTCACACGGATTTAATTACAATTCGTTTCTGGCTCCAAAGCATGGACGTCTTACTCTTTTTTTTCTTTTAATGCCTGTCACATCGATTTTCTCTCCTCTGGTGTCAGTCATCACCTCCATTGTGAGGTGGGAGGGCCGGTACACAAGGAGAGGAGACCAGGGTATGCAAACTGGCAAATGAGATAGGGGGCCTGTGTGTCTTGTTTACTTCCTCTCATTGTTCTCCTCCCGCCCTTCTGATTGTTTCATCTGTCTGGTTTAACAGCACAGCCGTATGCAAGTGGCAGGCAGATGATGAAAGTAAACTAACGTTAGCAACACGAAAGCTGCTGCAGGGAAGAGAAACTGGCAAAGCCCAATGACGAGAAATCCAAACTTCAAAAAGAAACTGGGTAAAGTCGAGCCAGAAATGAGGAGTACTTGCTTCTTTGTCTAACAGGAAATCAGGTTGTTGAGTACAGAAGATCTGGTGAGATGAGTGGTAAACTGAAGGGACGACAACAGGACATCTCTGAGATGTGGGAAGTACAAATAGAAAACCAAAACCTCAAAGACAAATGGTAAAGTCTAGTTCAATGGTCCTCTTTGTTCAAAAAGTTTTCTGACTGAGTGAAATAACCTGGAAGTATCCACGTGGTGGTCATGTGACCATGGAAAGGAAAGGAGATTATTCTGTCCTACACTTCCTTGTGGCATTCGAAACTTGTATTCATCTGGTCCTAATAAATGTGATTCATTTATGAAAATCTGAGGACAGGAAAGTGAGTGTAAACCTTAGATGTGTAAGAAGAACTAGACAAACCCATTGTGGTGTTTCCCAAATGCTTTTGAACCCTCATGTTACTTGTACGACCCTTTGTTGCACTTTGAAGTCTGCAGTTTTAAGTATATGTATACACACACAGACACACACACATATATGTGTATTTATATATATACACACACATATTTGTGTGTGTATATATATATATATATATATATATATATATATATATGGCTAAGGGGATAGAGTCCCAGTTGGCTAAGGGGATAGAGTCTGTTCTGCGAGGTCTCGGAGGTGTTGCTTTGTGACACCAATATAGCAAGCTGTTGCTCTGTAATGAGCTGAGAAAAGGCCTCCCACTCCCCGACTCCTCGGTTGCCACAGTGAAACAGGCCTCATGCTATTTTTGACAAGAATTGACAATAAATGTTGACTCTCTTCAGGGAGGAAGGGAAGGGACAACAGAATGGCTGGACTGTGAGTTCTGACTGTGGGTCATGGTGGTGTTTTTTCTCAGATGGTGTTTTACTGTTAACACTTCATTTCCACACAGAGAATCCAGGTGTGACGAGCAGTCACATCATTTACTGTTTTCTGTTTTTATAACACATTATAGTGTGGCGGATTCAGCTGTCAAATATTCTCAAGTGGTCTTGAATGCATGTCTCTGTTTATTATAAGTGGAAGCTTTGCAGGGTGCTGATATTCTTTGTGAAAAACAACATCTTTATGAAATGGCTTCCTTGGTCGTTTTCATTGAGCACATCTATTTGATTTGTCTTGCTTTCAGGTTTGCAGAAAAAAAGAACCCTCTGTGCACATCAAGTTTTGAGGGAATCGTTCCGACGGGTGCCGATGGGCTCTGCATGTAAGCGACGACTGAAATCAGCCTTTTTCAGTGTCGCTCACAGGCTGCAGATCAGCGGCTGGCGCCGAAATCTGGAATCTGGGGGGTGACTGAAACACATCAGTTGAAATTTGTGTGATGCAATCCCACCACAAAGGGGGCAAGCCCATCCTCAGCTGCTCAACAGTCTCTTTTATTAACTTATTTACTCAGCAGTTGAGCCGGTGGGTAAGCGTGTGTGACTTCACTGCAGCCCAGTCAGGGAGCTTGTGATCCACACAGTCACTGTGGGCAGCTCGAACCTGTCAACCCAAGCAGAACATAGCTTCTGGACTGAGAAATGCACTCTAAAATAATGAGGGATTTTTTTTTTTCCTTTTTATTTTTTAAAGTAACTATTTTTTCCAATTTATTTGCCTTCAGTGGTAGTTGGTGCTCTTTTATTCTATGTTTTATTTATTTTGAACAAATTGCACATGCAAAAAAGATCACTTCCTGTCAGCTAGCACAGCTTTACTCAGAAAACCAACTCATTTAGTTGCAGGGAATTTTAAAGACCAACTGCAAATGCTTGTCAAAAGTGGATATAAACTGTCCTAATTTAGCTACATCAAATATCAAACCCTGACCCCGCTCTTCTTTTTTTACTTTTCTCTTCTAACTTTATTTGTGGAGTCATTTGGGGTGTTTTATAGATGTAGAAAATAAATTCTTACTGCTACTTTCAGCAGTTTACTGATCGAAGGGAGAGCGTTTGGCAGATAAGGTGATGTCTGAGAGCTTGTTCAGGCAGACAACTTGAGCTGAAACAGCCGCCAGGCTTGTTATTGCTCTCCCCCAAAAAATACATAAAAGCCACATCTCAGCTCTGCAGTGCTGACAGTTCTGCTGTGGTCATGTCTCTCACCAACTCTGGACCTGATGGTGTTTTCCTTAATTGTTTAGAAACTAAACTGGGTTTATTTCAGAGGCATGAGGTTGATCAGTCAAACTGCTGCATGGTGGCACAGCTTAGATGACATTTCCAAAGACCTCTGCTCCTGAAAGGACCAGATAAATCTGGAGGATTACTGAAGATAACTGGAGAGTTTTTCAGACTCTGCTAAGGTGTGGTTCTTCTTCTTATTATTATTAAACCATGTATTGTGAGTTGGTTGGCTGAAATGAAGTTATTATACACCAATTTTTTTTTTGTTTGGATGAACCATCTTCATAATTCTACTTTAATTTGTGTTCCAACTCAGTTCTTACCTTAAAAGATATAATAGCAATGAAAAACAAAGAACAGATAATCATGCAAAACTGTAAAACAGGGCTCAGTTAAGCAACCAGACTTATGTTGGAAATTAAATGAGTTGGCATTTACTTCAAGTACTAAAGCAGCATATGACAAACATGGAGTATATCCAGTCATTGTACCATTTTTTAAATGCCATTTTGATTTGTATGTTTTTTTTTTCCTGCCAAAAAGGATGAGCAATCAAAGCATGTTTTGCTAAAGGAAGACAGGCAGGACTTGGAGAAAATTACTCATTGTGGTTCAACCCTCAGAAAATAAGTAATTAACACCTGCTTTCGTACTTTCACTCATCCCTCCTGGCTGTCAGTAATTATTTTCAACCTCACAGTGCCCCATTAAATCCAAAAACGCAAGCATGTGTTATGCATGTGGATATACTCCCATTGCTTGCTGCTGCTCTGACTCACTTTTTTTTTTCCATATACAAGTTGGATGAAGAAAGAAAACTCTTTCCCGACAGTTTATCAGGCCTGCTCAGAAAATAGGAGTTTATACTCTTTATAGTCTTGTACAACACACACAAACACAGCTGGTGTTGGAAGGCCCCATAGCTATTCCTGCTTCTTCCATTACAGAGTAACAGCACAGTGCATTTGCTGATGCACTACACTTAGTGGCAGGAAGGTACACGCTGTTTCAAGACGCAAGACAGAGAATTGGAGTTTACAGAAGACTGAGGCTGAAGTGTTGCTTTTTGTGTGCATACAAGTACCAAAATTGCATTGGAATCAGAAACCATCGTAACCCATCAATCCTGAATAAAATGTACTTAATGCTGCTAGTTCTCTATAAGTCTGCGGCCCCTTTCATGTCTTTTTCTTTTTGTGGCAACACATATTGTAATTGCTTTAAGACCTTGCTAGTTGGGAAACTGGAGAGAATAAATCAAAGCTGTGAGTGCTGTTACTGAGGAAACATTTCATTTTTTGTATAAGGTAAATGCTCTGTTGCTTATCCTTTTGTTGGGAATGCATGGATTAATAATTTGCTCACCGACACCCTCCTCTCAGCCTTGTGTACATACTACATTTGCTCAATATTGCGGTTGTAGTACCCTCTCACTCAGTTATGCCTCAGACTGTAGAAGAAGAACTGGACAAAAGACCCTGCAATGTCACTCGTGGGTTTTCTGAAGGGCTGGTTTGAAGCAGCGTGGCTCCTTCAGCCAACCCACATTTGTGTCCTATTATTCACAGCTCAGAAGACTAGACAAGTAGCTAAATTGATGACAGCTAGCCACTGGCTTGATCTGTCACGAATTGGGGCTGAAAAGTCCTAAAGCACAGCTCAGGAAGGAATGTAGAAAACAAATACAACAACACTGGAAGGGAGAGACAAGAGAATGGTCATATCGCAACTCCCAAGAATGGAAGTCCGGACTTGCGTTCTTGGGGGTTGGTGTAGCATCTGCAGTAACGCTGGTTTGTTGAGGTGAGGGAGCTGAGCCAAAAGGCAAGGCTCTCTGTTTACCACACCATCCATACTCCTATTATTATATTCACAAATTGTGGGTACTGATAGAAAAAATCTGATTGCAGATACAAGGAGCTGAAATGATTTTCCTCCACATGGTCTCTGCACTCTCCTTTAAAGATGGGCTGAGAAGCTCCACCATATGGGAGGGAGTCTTGTGTGGATTATTGGCCTAAAAGCTCATGTGTTTCAGTTGATTTAACAACATCCTCTAACACAGTGGACTAATGACTGGCCATGAAAGTTTCAATAGCAACAAGAAAACTGTTTCAGCCATTAAGCAGACTTAGACCTCAGTGCACCAGCCACTCTATCAGTTTTTTGTTATAACTGAGCAGCTTTCTGTTAAAGATTACCTATTTGCTTCTCTGGCAGGAGAGCCAAGGTGAGCAGCAGAGAGTGAAGTAATGAAGGAAGCGGAATTGCTCCAGACTTTTGTCTCCACTGTGAGATGTTGATAGATATATGTGGAAGGGAAACAGAGAAAAAGAGAGAAGCCTTCCCTTCTGTGTCCAGCGAACGCTTGTAAAAGACCACAAAGCTTTTCAGAGGAGACATGATTTATTTAAACTGGTTTACATGGGGGAGCAACATCAAACAGCTCACCACTCTTCTAATCCTTTTTTTCTTTTCTGAAAAAAGCAGGGATAGTCCCTCCTCAAAATAAAGAAACACAAGCACAATGTTTTATATCTGCCCTGCTCTGCATTGCTGTTCCAGCATCACTCTGTCCCCAAAAATGACTTCTGTTTCACCTGCTACGCATGAATAACTTTGGCTCACCAACTATGAGAAAGATAATAAAACAAAACATATGCATGTGTTTTGAATGAAAGTAAAATTCAGACAAAACATGCTAATTACAACCAGCTAACTATACCCCACCCTTTTAGAGAACTTAAAAGGTCTTAGTAATTCTATGCCTTAATTTTTCTAACTTTCTCCATATTATTCAACCAATAAGTTCTAAATGCCTAATTACAGATAATGAGATCTAAACTGAACAAATAAGGCAAAAGTTGTAATTGTCATTAATTTGGTGCAATAATTTACAATGTCTCAGATGCAGTGAAACAGGCCCAGACCATAACACTGCCACCACCTTAAAGGAGTAGTGACTAATGAATGATTACTAGAGTGACTGAGAATTGAGTGAGACTTTATGGCACAGTACTTGACTAGTTTGAGCCTTACCTAAAGGACAGGGACTACTTTGTGTCACTAGGTAACTTTTCATTGGAACTGACCAAAATTTATATGTGGAATTCCCCAAGGTTCTATCCTAGGACCCCTACTGTTTAAGATCTACATACTTCCTCTAGCTCAAAATATTAAACAACACGTAATTATAGCTACACAGCAGACACAACTTTAAATTACAATGTTACCAGGTGACAATGCGCCTATACAAGCGTTGAGTAGATGCCCAGAACAAATCAATGAGTGGATGTGCCATTTTTTTCAGCTGAACAAAAACAAAACTGAAATAGATGTTTTTGGACCAAAAGAAGAGTGCTTAAAAGTTGGCACACTGCTTCAGTTATTATAGCTACAAACCACTGATGAGGCCTGAAATCTGGGCTTAGTCATGGACTCAGACTTGAACCTTCAGAGAGTAAGACAATAAGACAGTAAGACAATTACAAAGTCGATCTTTTATCACCTGAAGAACATCTCCAGGATCAAAGGACTAATGTCTCAGCAGGGTTTGGGGAAACCCATCTATGCATTTATCTTCATTACTACATTGTAACTCTAGCTAAAGTTTAACTTTTCATTCTGCCACTGTACCATAACACATTTTTTTTTCTTTTTTATATTATGTAAAGCATCTTGAATTGCCTTGTTTTCTTACCAGCATAGATACAAATGTTTTTGAACAAGGCAGGCAGCAAAAGTCATTTTTTTAAGACTTGCAGCTCTTGGACATGAAGGAATGTTCGACAAATCTGGGTACATTGTGTTAATGTGATTGAATTAACAGAATAAGACATACCAGCTTTTTACAAGATAGTAACTAGAAGAAACAGAATACAAAGATGAATCAGCAAGAGGACCTCTTTTATCACTTTTAAAAAGTCAAAAAAAAGAACACGCAACACCATCAAAACACTTACAGCATTGGAAAAGGCTCAGCCAGAAATTTAGCCTGAGGTTCTTAGAGATCATTAACTACACTCAACTTGAAGCAATCGTTGTTGGGCAATGAGTCTAGAAAATTAACAATGGTCCTGACTCGCCTCCATTTGGACACAATCTGTTTGAAAATAGATTAATGAAGTTACATCTTCTTTTACACTAATTTGAAACCTTTCCCAGTCTGACTACCTTAGAGGCTTTATACCTACCAGGACCATGATGATCTTACTGAAACAACCCCATTCTTTGAGTGAAACAGAGTGAGAGGGCTTGTTTTATTATCAAATTTTTAAATAATGCTATTATTTACACCTGGTGTATTAACCAGATGTACCTAATGAAGTGGCTTGTGAGTGTATGTTCAAGGGCTATGTACACACTATGAGAACCAGAGTAAATGAACTCTGGTTGGATTTATTGTGGACAGAGCCACAGTGAAAGAGGTGAGGATTACCATCAACACCTGGCTCATTTTTCACCTGGTAGTTTTACAAACCTTCCCCCAAGACGGGTGATATTAACGGGTGCATTGCTGCTATAAATTATCAAAGCTACACTGAGTATCTCCTTCCCTTGCTGTCCTGACAGTTTGCTTGCATCGCTGGCAGGAGATGTCCACATCATTTATATGCTTTTTCTCTAAACCTAAAGAGGAGAAAGCCACCATCTTTGCCTCTGCTGCATCCATTCTGGTCATTCTTTCTATCTCCACAAAGAAGAATGGCCTTTAACCATATGGGACTGTAGTCCTAAATTGCTAGAATAGCCTTTATTAGCTGCTGCTACTGCTGGTTTACCTTGATCGCCTGGTCCATTTTGTTCCTATGTTGTAGGATTTTTTCCCCACATGCATTTAAAAAACATCAGGAATTTAACCAAGAGGCCCTGGTGTCAATCCTTGGACCAGGCAAAGATACCAATTTCTCTTCTGTCAGCCTTAATTCAACACCTTGCATCTCGCAGAACTGCATGGCCTCAGTGACTGCAGTTGGTTCCTTCAGGGGCCCAAATGGTCTTTTTCTATGCCACCTTTTTGTTGATGGTACTGATTTCCTTTCGTAATCTTTCTCCACATAAATGTAAAATTTGTTATTTGAGAAAAAAACAGACAGAAAAGAGTAAAAGGGGAAATGATGGAAGAGCAGTAAACATGCGCTGTGTTACAAGCAAACACATTGCAGGCATACTGGAGAAGAAGACAATCAACAATTAAGATGACTAATAAGGCACACAATTAGGTGTATTATAAATTACCCTTTTATTTCTGTATAGTGAAACAGAAATACACTTGCAACTAAGTGTAATGTCTCTTTGTTTACCTAAACTTCTCCAAACTGCTTTTGTTGTGGATGCAACTGTGGAGAATCTCTTACAAAGCAGATATTGGGTTTACTAAATCTTCTGTTTCTAATTTTGTTGATATCAACAATTGACATGTCTATGTAAAATTTGGTGAGCATTGCTCATTGTCTTGATTTTCACCATGAGCCTTTTTATACTCTTCAGTCTTACTGTTTGCAGTTTGTTGGCCTACTGCTCTACATTTAATTTTATTGTTCACAATCCAGCTATAGTCAAAACTCTTTGAAACTGGATGCTAACTACCCAACATCAAAGAGTAAAGGTTAGTGCCTTGCAGACTCTGAGTTTTTACACTGAGAATGCAATTACAGCTCCAAGTTAAAAAGTATGCAGTGATGGATTAGGTAGGATCCACTGACTTGGGCATGCTAACACTTCAGAACATCTGCTGGCAGGGGTGCACCACTGTTGTTGCAGTCTTAAAAGTAGTAGTAACAATCTGCAAAGAGGAAATTACTATCAAGTAAATAATAAATAAAACAGGTATAAAAGGACTTTTAAAAATGTGGGTATATAGGAACTGAATAAGGAGTAGCTCGTTTCTTTGGAGAACTTTAGTTAGCATCTCAGCATGGACAAATTTCTTCAGCATTCCCTCCGGGAGGTTTCTCAGGATTTGAAGTTGAAGTTGTGGTATTAGGTGTAATTTGACTGAATATTAGCAAGTTTTGTTGAGTAGTGGGCTGCAACATTTTGAATTTTAGCAATGTACTCTTACCAGATAACATCATAGGAACACAATCAATCAAATGAGCAGTCGGTGATGATAAAACTCCAGGTCTGTTCCAATTGTCAGGTGTTAGCTTTTTAAAGTGAGTCTGATTTTAATGTTTATTTCTTTTATTGTAAATGCTTAATTTACTAGTCAGTTCGTGACTGTTCCAACACAAAATGAATGAAAAGTCTCAGATAAAAACAACAGTGTTGAAGTTTGTTTTTTTAATCTCTTGAATAAAGGTTTAAACTCATCGTGATATTGATATTTATTTAAACTAAGTGATGTGCAAAGTGATAGCACAAATAAAAACATCTTTTTGGTCACAAGATTCCACAAATGGGTTGCCTGCTGTGTTAAAGGGGTTATCAGGAAGGCTCAAGCACGTTAATCTGTCAGCTTCTGTGAACTGATAAGAGCGATCATTTCTGGTAGTGACTCGATTTGAAACTGCAGGGGTGTTGAAAGCTCTTTGAGAGGTTTTTATTGCTTGGCTTTAAAAAAAGAAACAGTGCAGGCCTTATATTTTAAAGTTTAAAAAAAAAGCAAACAACTCCATTGTTTTTTCTCTTTTGTAACACGGTCACCTTTTGAAAGGTTAGAGCAGATTCCGAAAGATAATTCCCCCGAACAAGGGAGTTGCTGTGTTCAGACATGTTTTCCCAAAGCTATCCACATCAGCAGGATGCCTCTGTTAACTACCAGTCCTTCTCTCTTTCCCTCTCTCTCTCTCTCTCTCTCTCTCTCTGTCCTTCCTCCTCTCTCTACCTCAGCTCATCCTCCCACTTCTGTCTTTCGCCCCCTTATCTACCGCCAAGACTTTTTTCTCTTTCTGCCTTGCTTTCTCATTTCTCCCGTCCATCTTGCCACTCTCTTCTGCTCTATTTCAGTCTTCCCGCTCATTTGCCTCCCACGTGTTGTCTTTTTACGTTAACCCCCAATCTCCCCATTAGCCCTCCCATTTAATTTCCACATAACTTGGAAAACACACAAATGCATCCCTATTTGCCATGCTTCAGCCATTTCTTTTTTTCCCTCCCTCGCAGCATGAGATGTTTGATGCGAATCCAAAATGGTCTGACATCCAGATTTCAATGATAGGGTTTGATAAAATATCCTCAATTTCCATGTAAATGACTTGGCACTTTCAGTAATGAATTACTGAGACATCCTGCTGCCGTCATCAATCAAACGGAAAAGTGGCTTCAGGTGTACTTTTGAGGTTCAAAGGAGAGAAATTAGGTCTATAGATGGCTCATTCATAGATGGCTCATGCATGCACAGTTTAACACAGTTTTGGTTCAGTTTCTCTCAAAACAACTGTATATCAACCAAATACCCTCAAGTACTTTTCTACTAAATATTAAAAATGATGTATATGTGTGAAGAAACCATGTTTACAGATTGCAGATGCAGGTCATTGAGGTTCTGTCCGTCTATCTGCTAAAAGCTACTAGCTGCTGTTGTTTTAGCTTCGCTGAGCTTAAAGTTTGGAGGATAATGAGGAGACAGGGTGCCCCAAATCTGTAGTAGTTCTTAGACTCAATAGTTTACCTGTACAGGTGCAGTCTGTAAGCATTTTAGGAGGAAATATTCAGTCTGTGTTGACCAGCTAGCCTTAGGAAAGTTGTAATTGTAGCTCCTGCTGTAAAAGAGCTGATGATGCCTGATGATTTGGTGCCATTACCGTTTATACCGACGCTTCATTAGTATTGGGTTATGTGACTTCTAAATAGTTGCTGTTGTTGCTCAGGAAATGACATCAAAAGGAGGATGGAAACAAGAATATTCATAGATGGTTTGAAACTGGGTGGAAATGATGAGAAAACTGGGTCTGTGATGTCACAGTAACCTGTAGATTTGACTATTTTATTGAATGACATTTTCAGACCTGAATGTGATTTATGACTCCTAACAGATATGCACATAGCTGACTTATAAGACCAATGTTGTTCGTTGCATTTATACTTGTCCGTTGTTTTTTTTGTTGCTCTGTAATTACATCACCAAGCACTAGGTGGCAGTAGAGGCTCTTTTCTGAAGTGCTTTTTTCTCTCTTCCTTTATCTAATGGATCAAATAAAGCATATCTTAAAGGGAGCTGATAAATGTTAAACATCAGGAATTTTTTAATGGATATTGAAGCAAACTGTTCTGAAGATGGCAAGAGGTGGTCGTAATAGCACGAAATACTAAAAAAGACGAACAATGCTTCCAAGTAAAGCACTCACATTTGTTGCAGTCCATGTCAAGCAAACAGGTAGGAGCACAAGTGGAGGGGTGCACGTTAGGGTACAGCGTAGGGCTCCCCACTACAGTGCACGTATGGTGTCAGTTCACCTTTGAGCTACGAACCAGGTAGATCTTTAAAATGAAATGTCACAAGACAAGTACCATAGATGAGGAGTTGGCCACTTCTGAGGGATTTCTGGGAGGTCACTGTCCGTGATTTAGTCAAAGAGTGGTACATTTTAAACTTTAAGATGAATCACGCAACTTTTGATGAGTTGTGCAAGACAAAGGCTCCTCCTGTTGCTCGTGCTACATCGTGGCCAAGTGTGCCAGTTCTAACAGAAAAGCTGCTGTTGGTGAACAATCGTTGCCACTGCAGTTGTGCATTGTGTTTTTTCTTTTGTAAACCACATTATTAGACCATAAAAACCTTTGTCGTTGTAATGAAATCAAAATAGACATGTTTAATTAAGTGTGCAATTTTGGTTTCAGGTCATTGTGTTGTATTGGAGTTGAGTGAATGATTTGTCCTCAATCCTCCAAATAGAAGGAGGACTTTACCAAGGGCTTATTTTCTGACAGATATCAAAGTATTCAAATGAACTTTTTCATAGTGGCCTTCTGGCTGCAACCTTTTAGGCCATTAATGTCCCTGTCTTATGCACATATTTCTCTTCAAACAAGAGTCTCCACTGACTCCAATGAATTCGTTGTAAGTGGCTATTTAGCTAAGAAAATCCACTCAAACTTTTTTCTTTTTTTTTTTTTTTTTTTTACTTTGTCTACCATTGCTGCTCGCTGACTTCAGACAGATCATGGAGCCACAGTTAGAATAACATGTTGTTTTCCTGAATTTTTTTCTTTTTTGCGGTTAAAACAGTTGTCCTCTCCAAGTTTGGAAACTTAATGCAAAATAAAAATGGACCTTCGCAAAGATGTCCTGGTTACGTTTTCTATTTTTTTGCTCTATTTCGAGGCTGCGCGTGACTGGTAGAAATGTACTAAAACGCAGCTTTGCTTCTTCTCTGTAGCTTTTCAAGTTCTCCTCATGGACTGTTGTTTATTTTGGCTTCAGTGAAGAAAAAATGAGATGATGGTGAAGAGGAGGAGATGCTTAAGATTAGGTCCTGGGAGAGTAATCAGCCTATCTTCAGGAGGATAACTGTTCACAGCTCCACTTGAGAGGAGTTTCTCAAAATGATTGCTTGTGATTATTTTAAGCGCAGAATATGTAAATCAGCCATCTAAGTTTTGAACATTGTAACACAATGACAACAATGCTTTCACATTATTGTTAGAAAAGCACCCAGTTACTGGTTTTGTTTAACTGGTTGCAGAACTTTGGACTATATCAAACATTTCAGCTAAACCTCTTACACTTTAGTCATCTTTCCTTTTAAAGATTCTTTTCAAACATTTTCACTGGGATTTAAATGGAGGGTATCCCTGCTGGACATTTTCTTTTTTCCCTCTTTTGCATCCTCCTTCTGTTCTTTTGATGTTTTAAGTAATTCTCCTTGTCAAAGATCCAAAACCTTCGCTGTAAATCTAGATTTCCAATGCTGAACGCAGTTTGCTATAAATACCCGTCTAATCTTTTTATTTCATCACTTTTTATATAATTTATTTCAATGGCAATTAATTACCAGATGCAGTGAAGGAGCCCTGCAGCATGATAGTATCAAAATTGTATTTTACTGTAGGTTGGATATGATTTCATCACTCGCCTGGTGTAGTTTTTTTTTTCTTTCCCTTCTGTAGTCGGGCGATGATTTGTCATCATTCATGGGATACTTAACTCTGCATATCTGCAGCAATATGCATTTTCTCAATCAGGAAGACATATAAAGCCACAATATTTAGTGACTGATAAAACAACAAACAAAGCCCGTCCCCATGTTTTTTTAAGTTCTGTGGCGCTTTAGCTGCTAATCACGACCCCTACGGTCACGAGTCACAAATCATACCTTATTTCTTGACTGATTTTAACAGTAAGTTTGGTTTTCTGTTCATTTCATTAATTTCATGTTATTGTTAACATCAATTAATCAATTACATCCTGTTCATTCATTTAGCATGAATTACCACATCAAAGCTCTGAAACCACAGCGTTTACCATCGTATCAATGACAATTTGACCCGTGATAACAGTCACCCACTTAGCAAAATTTTTCTCTTGTGAAATTATATCGGCTTTTACTCTCCAGTTTCAGCCCAAGTTAAAGTCTGGTTGTAATCTGTTAGTTTCCTAGCTCGGTCATTTTTTTTATTACATTCGTAATAATTTGACAAATTTAGAATGAGCTGAATTGTATTGTTGAAGTGGCTTAATATATTTATGGTGATTTGGCTCTTTATAAATAACGATGAATTGAACGGAATTTCACCTCCTTCCAAACTTGCTGTTTAAAGAAGTCTGTAATTTTAGATGTTAGTGAAAATGAACTTTAAATCGTGGAAACATTGGGAAGCCATGTGTGGATATTTGTAAACTGGATTAGGTCATATTTACCTGTTTCAAAGGGTCTCAAAATCATGCTCCACAGAGTCAGGATAGATTTTTGACACATTTGTCTTTTTCTGATGACTTTACCTCATTGCTCTGTAGTGCCACTACCTAGGCACGGTGGCTAAGAGCTGCAATTGCAGTATCAAATACAACAACTTCCCACTTGTTTGGAAATAATGTTTTCTGTGCATTAAAAAAAATACAATTTTGTTCCTTGAAGGCTGAAACTATATGACATTTGATGGAGGGGGTCATTTTGCATTTCTCTGTGCAAGAAAAACCCTGTTAATTGAGCCTAATGTTGAATCTGCTACAGTTCTATGGTGTGCAGTGATAAACCTTCCTTTTTTTAAGACTCCTGGCTAAACAAAAACATTTAAAAATTGTCTTTTGGTGAATAAGAAAAAGAAAAAGATGTGTGTGGCTTTCTTGTTATTAAAATAGACAATAATTTAATTAAAGTGGTTATTAGTAATTAAAAGTGCTTCAGCTTCACAGTAGAACACTTAATGAGCTCTGGCAACACGTGGTAACTATAGTAACTGCACTGCACATATCCTGAATTAATAGTGCTGATATTTATAAGAGAAAAAGAGTGTCAGAGAAATCCTGTTTGTAGAGGGTAGCAGGAAAGGAAAAGAACATGGTGTAGAAATAGAAGTGTTAGTGGGTCAAAAATTGTCGATAAGACAATCTTCAGGCAGCCTTTTTCACGGTAAGATGTGAAATCACTTTTTAAAAAAAAACAAAAAACCTATGTAACTAGGTCACTCTACATCCTGCCATACTTATTCATGAAAATAAGAGAATATCATCCAGGAGCATCCGCTGGCAAAATGATTTTGAGAAGTCTGTCAGATACCAAACCCGTATACTAGACTACCCTGACATTTCAAAGTGCTTCAGACCAGAATAGTCCATGTAAAGGCTTCAGTATTGTTCAAGCAGGAAGCAAATGGAATTATAAAATACATGAATTATGGATAAATGAGTCTAATGGAAACACATTCTTTGTTGGTCAAAGCATCAGTCAGGTTCTGCAGTGGTGAACTATACAAAGTAGGAATCTGAAGTAGTGAAAACGTGCATTACTAGGATGTTTTGTTTTTCGTTTGGCCTTTATTTTTCCTTTGTGCTTTTCATATGAAGTCTGTCATTTCTATCTGTGTACTGCAGTTTATGTGTTTGCCAGCACCTGCGTTTCAGTTTGACTGGATCAAAACTATTTTAAACAGCACAACAACTACAGCTTATAATGTGAAAGGTTGAGCATTTTGATAATGAATCAATGTAATTGCCATTAATAGAGATTTTGAGTATTAACCCATTTTTAATGACAAAATTGAGCAGATGGTGACATGAGATTGATTTCTGCATTCAATTTTATAAGATATAATTATTTAAAAAAAAAACTATATTATGCTTTTTGTTTCTGATCTGTCTGCATATTTATTCAAAAGATGGAATAAACTTGTCTTGTGTTATTCTTTGGCTTGACACACTTGGTTCTGAAGGTGCTGAGAACAATTCTTTCTAGAGTGATTTTTTTTTCTAACACGGTCCCTCTGTGATGTCATAGAGGGCAAAATTCTCCAGTAACTGTTTCTTGAGGTATCCCTTATCTAAAAGCTTTAATAATCATTTTATGACTGTGTAGCAAGGGTCAAGTGTCTCTCTGTGGATCGGCTTCTGACTTTTCTTTCCAAGTTGTGTTCAAAGGTTTTGTTTTGTGTGTGAGGGAAAGTTTACTGACCATGACTCAGTGGATGCAATTTGTTTTTCAAATTGTTTTACGAATTTGTGCTTGTTCAGAATATGTACTGTTTTTGTTTTTTGGGGGGTTTTTTTTGGCAATATTTCACAGAAAACAGTTTTCTGAGCAAGGTTCAGAACCCTGAGATCCAGTAAGACCAAACCTGAAATGGTGCCACTATCCATATTGGAGCAGATGTCATTATGGAACTTTACTAAAGCTGTCTCAGTGCTGTGGCATGACCAAAAACCTGAATGGATAACATCAAAACACTCATTTAGTATCAGGAGTTTGTATAGCTGTTTATATAACTGCTTTTTCTATGATTTTATTAAGAAAGAGAGGATTTGATACCGGCGAATAGCTGTTCATGAGTGACCTGTCTAGACTTTTTCTGTTTTTAAAAGTGGCTTAATGACGGCTGTTTTTAGGCACTGAGGAAAGATACCTGAAAGCAGAAACATATTTACAATGTCTAGAAGATCTGAGGCCAAACAATGTGCAACATTATTTTAAAAAAAACAAAAACAAAACAAACAAAAAAACTGTCGGAAGAGCATCAAGGCAGCAAGTGGTAGAATTAAGGTGATTTATGATGTCATCCAGGTTCTTATGAGTGACTGGAGAAAATTGTGTCATAGTTTCTTGAAGTGGACATAGAGGCAGCACATATTCTCTACCTAGCATAGGAGCACTGACTGATTTTCTGAATTTTGTCAGTAAAGAAGAAGGCAAGCTCACTGCAGGCAGGATTGGATAGAAGTTCAGGTTCTACTGACTCAGGGGGATTTGTTAGCCTGTCAACAGTAGTGAACAAAGTGCATACATCATTGTTGTTTTTGACAATGATATCGGAAAAATATGATTGCCTTGCAGTCAGCTCTGTATTAAATATATTCAGTCTCTCTTTATAAATGTCATAATGAACCTGTAATTTCTTTTCTCACCACCACCGTTCAGCTATTCAACACTCTTTTTCAACTCTGACCTGTACAGCATTTCTCTATGGAGGTTTCTTTCTAGCAGTGATGGGGGAAATGGTATAAATAATACTTATAATTTTATAATTGAATTTATCAACAAACCCATTCACTGAAGGTGAGTGGAGGAGGGGTGAGGACGAGTAGATCTGAATAAACATTTTATGGGTATTTTCACTTATATACTGTTTCTTGATGATTTCTGGCTGGAAGCTTCTGTTGAGATTCATACAACGCTCAAAGAAACACAAGACTGGTCAGATAGAGCAATCACCATAACCTCAAAGATGTTCAGGTTATTTTTTAATTGCATCCTGCTGTAAATATTTTATTGACACTGAATCAGCTTGAAGTTAAGGGACCATGTCCTCACCACTGAGCTATTCCAGGTCGTCGAAGCTGGAATCACAGTTCCTTTAATAAGTAGACTTTGCGTCAACACCAGCATGACGAGACATCTGCCTCCTGAAACACTGTCATATGCTGAAAATTGGTGTGAACACCAACGACAAGTATGTACATAAATGACAATATGCAGTGATATAGAACTGTTTCATCTGCAGTGAAAAATAGATGCATCTCCCCGTTTAATGTTTTTTCAGTTGTGTGCTCCAGTTTTTGTATGACTGCTTGATTCAGGGCCCTGAATGTTTTTCTTGGTCTCACTACAGGGTTTTGTGTTTTTATATTTACCTTTTGTAATGTATCTTACCTCTTTCTATGACTATTTCACTAAACTATTTCTA
This sequence comes from Zenarchopterus dispar, assembly GCA_028564865.1. Lineage (NCBI taxonomy): Eukaryota > Metazoa > Chordata > Actinopteri > Beloniformes > Zenarchopteridae > Zenarchopterus > Zenarchopterus dispar. The sequence goes on from JAOWBL010000012.1 coordinate 5,731,684, forward strand.
ATAGTACTTTATTTTTTAAATTATTTCCATAAGAATAAAATCAATTAAAAATAAAAATAAAGTCAATAAAATTAAAACTATGAAAATAGTGACCCAATACTGTTAAATATCTTAAGACTTAGTTGCAGGAAAACAGGAGAAAATACCAGAATGTTTTAAAGACACTCTGTGTAGTGACACCACTCCAGACCTGATGAGGGCAGTATATCATGACAGAGTTCATAAGTCAACCTCTGGTTTAAGACGCACTAACTCCCCTGACACTGCTGTCACTCAACTCGATATATCGCTGTTAACACCAGCAACTGTTGGAATTCAGTAAAGTTACGCAATTGTGCAAAAACTATTAATTTTATTGTAAATTTTTGCATATGTTAGTTGCAAAACCATCGACTACTAATCAGAAAAAATGTCTCCAGTTATTCATTGCATTTCATCCTTTCACTTGGATTGTCTCTGGTGTGTGGTCTTTGATTTGTTCAAAATCAAAATAAAAGTAAAAGATGCTGAAAATGTGTAAAAGGATAAAATGCTGAATTTAGCCACTGATTTCTAATTTTTGATTCCGCAACTTCACCTTTGTGTTTCTAGTTTCCAGAAAGCTGAACTGCAATCATCTTGGTGTATTTTAATTAATGTTTTTACCCATGAGAGCTGTTAATGTTATCTATTAAAAGAATGGATCATATTCATTTAAAAAATAAAAAAAAAATGTCAGACATACTACAGTTAATTAAAAATAGAATCTACTATGACCCCTTGCAGAGCTGTTTTGCTCCATGCCTAATTTGTGGGCATTTCTTCATGAAATTTTTGCAAAACATGCGTGTAAGAGTGAGGATGGTATCCAAACAGCTCTTCTGGTCCCAGCAGAAAGTTCTGACCTTTGCCATATGTCATCTGTTTCATCTCCCACCGTGTCTGGCGCCATCAGAAATGCAATGAGTATTAAAATATTCAACATTCAAACAATCTCCTTCGAGAAATCATTCATCTGGTTTTGAATATAAAGTAGGTGAAAAGGGATTACTCGCTGGTTTTAATTTTTAATTTTCATCATTTATTTCTTTTCAGTCACCGCAGCCCATTTTAATGGAGGGTGTTTGTCAAATACAGTACAACCAATTTCAGCTGGCGTTCCGTTTTCCTGCACGACCTCCTCTTATTCAATTTTAATTTAAACAGGATTTATAGTACACCGCGTCCCTTATCGCCCAATTTACAGCCACATTTTTAGATATTGCACTGGAGATGTGGTAGAAATTACAGCACAAGACATAAACAGTATTCTGTAATGGAAATGGAACAATTAAACATCAGTCTGTGTCTGCGCTAGTTTGTCATGGCAACAGATACTCCACGCGGTGCTCCAGCACATTCAGTACGGCGACATAATGTGAAACTTCATGAAACAGTTCATGATGGATGTGAAGTCTGTCTCTGCAGAAGCTAAAGCGTTTGATTGATGCAGCATGCCAGCGAGGTAACAGCAGGGTGTTGACGAGGAGTGTCAACAGCACTGAATTTTGTTGTCATTAAATAGAAAGGATGGTCTTGCATTCCGGGCTGGAGAGGGGAAGCCTGTTTTTCTGTTTGGGTTGCGCTGTCATGTAAGCTGAAACTCTGAATGCTTTTGAAACCGCACACTTTCCCATCTCCTTCATATTCCCTGCTTTTGCTTGTGCTTTCAACATGTAATAGTCCGACTATTAGGCAGTGGTGCATAATGGAGGATGGTTGGAGCAATGTGAAACCCCCTTCTCTTCCTCCGTCACCCACACACATTTGCTTTTTCTGAGTGCAACAGATCTGAGGAGGCTTGAGTCTCTCCTCAGCTGCCCCGCTATCATGGTGATCTGTAATTTACTTGTGATCATAGATCTGTGCTGAACAACTCTTCTCTTGAAGGATGTTTCTCAGAACGCGGATGCACACTCGGCCATTGAAATATTCTTTTCCCCAACACAGCAAGGTTATGTTCACAGTTTCTAGCACATCCGACCAGAATCCGATTTTTCTGACTAATAGTTCACGTGAAAGGGATCAGATCTGATTGGTCTGTATTTGCCGATGCTTTCTAAGCCATGTGGTTGCTATGGTAACATATGCATTTAAAATGGGTGTAAACCAAAATGGAGGGTGGTGAACCAGTTCTGGTACTGTCACAACTGGTGATGTTTAGGTGCAGAGCAAATTTTTCTGCAAGGAAGGAATCCCCGTGTTGTCATTGTTGTCTCACATTGTGATGACACACACAAACAAAAAACCCTTTCTGATCTTATTTAATGAACCAGACCCTTCAGATTGAGACACATCTGTGTTAATCCAATTGGATTTGAAACCAGCTCTGGATTTGGTCTGAATCCAGTTTAGTAAAAATTTGCATGTCATGTGATTTAGTCAAACTGTCATAAACCTTTCTTGATTCAGTCTGGATATTTTAAAAATCAGATTTGCATTGCCATTGTGAACATAGCCTATTAGACCTACGTGTAACCCAACCCATTAAAGGAATATTCCAGAGTTAAATCAAAATTAAGTCTGTTGTTTATTGCTGGATGGTAAGAAGTGTAAATTGTACATGAGACTAGACAACACCATCTGGAAAAATAAAAGCATCTAGACCTTGACATGATGCTAGCAGCGTATAAATAAAGATGGCAATAGTTGAGGTAACAGTATGAAAATCATACATTCAAAGAAGGAAAGGAAGGAAAACTGTCTACAGGATCATTTGAAGGCCACAATTGATCCTTTTATTGATGTAAAGTAGAATATGACAGTCTAAGCTGGTTGAAGACCTCAGAGAAGAAACGAGGACAAATTTCCATCAGATCTGCTAAAAATTTGCGCTGGCAGCATGAACCTAGCCACAAATTCAGCCTCGACATTTCCATTAATAATTTATATTTATGTGCTCTGCAAACGTTCATCACCTCTGGGACGTGTGCCCTGTTTTCTCGCCATCTTTTTTTTTTCCTCGTGCAGTACGTTATTTCCATCCTTTTGTTGTTTTTGCCTTCCACTTAGCATCAGTTTAGTTTTTGTCGGTGTAAAGTCAAAACACTGACGTGCTGCGTGCACTTATATCCTTGGGATACATCCACCCACTTCTCGGGATGAAAGGAAGTCAGACACGCCTGCGTTTTTGTGAACACATCAACACAATCTGAGTCAACCTGAGCCTCGTTGTCCTCGTGTGTTTGCTTCCACTACGGAGATCTGCTCGAGATTTAAGATGAAAGTTGTCATTTCTGGGTAGATTTCTGTAAAATCCAACACCTCTGATCACACACACACACACACACACACACACACACACACACACACACACACACACACACACACACAGTTTGTACTGTAGACAAAATAAATAGCATCGCTGCATCATGGTTCTCTGGGAAATGACATGCGACTAACAAGATTCCAGCTCACCTCTGCCATCTGGAGCTCCACATTCTGACCTGACAGCTGTGATTACTGGCTGAAAGAGCTGGAGAAGGGCACACGCACGGATGTATGTGCACCGATGGGCTTGCTCGGCTTTTGTGCACTCCCATGTGCGCGTCTGCAGCTGTCAAAGTAACTCGGTTTGGATGCACGTTATAGAATGTTTATTTGATTTTCTTTCGATGACCACCTGCTGCAGCGTCACATGTGATGAGTGTGTGTGTACGTACACACACACACACACAAGCATTTTCATATGGCAGGTTAACGTGGATCTCATGCTGAGATGTATGTTGGTTTAGATGCTTTAACATTCAAACTAAAGCAAGGGCAAAAAAACAGCAGGAAGCGAAGAAAACGCTGAATACCCATCTGATTGGGTTATAAATACTCTCAATGGGGTCTCTGCCTCATAAAGATTATCTGCAGCACACAGAGCACAGAGGCAAACACTGCATGTTTGTGCCGCTAAAGCGGGGGTGTCGAGTGTGAGCGTGTGTGTGTGTGTGAAATGGAGATGGAAGGAGAAAGGCAAAGTGTGCATTCAGAAAAAAATCCATCCGGAGTGTCTTCTGCTTGCAGGGATGAAGCCTGAATATTTTATTTGAGTTGAGGAAGCTCTAAAGGAGACAAGCAAAGAAAAGAGGGGAGCGATGGCGGCGAAAAGGGCGTGAGGGGGCTCGGGCTTCGAAATGATTCGGTGTGTCTAAAGCTCCAACGTTTCCCATGACTTCCCTTTTTACATGTGGATTTGATGTTACACCAAGATCACTTGCAAAAGACTGTACATACACAGCTACACTATATATGTCACATTCCAGCTGATGCCTTTGATAAATATTTCTACATTTCCAGTGAATAGAATTCTGAGTTTAGATGAATTTACCTGATCTGCTGATCTCATTGTCTCATCAGGCCCACTCTTACTAGTCGGCCCAGTTTCAGAACCAGGTAGACTTTAGCTTTCCATCCATCTGACCATTTCCCTCCACGTATCTGGGACTGGATTCCTCCTCTTCTCCAGCCACCTCCTGCAGCTGGTTTGAGATATTCCTGAACCATATTATATTATATTCCTGAATGAAGGCTAACAAAATGTGGTTGGAGATTAATGCTAATCTGAACTTCATCTTCAAATTTGATATTGACCTCTGAACTTGACACTACTTTGAGCCATTAAAGGAATATTCCAGAGTTAAATCAAAATTAAGTCTGTTGTTTATTGCTGGATGGTAAGAAGTGTAAATCTTTGTTAGAAATGACATGATTTGAAACCGTTTTCTTGAGTTTAACGTTTGCCCAGAAGGCAAGAAGCGACATTAGAATAATTATCTAATTTACACCTCTGATAAGACTCAAATATGTGTTTTCACTTTAGCCACAGTGTAGAGTGGGTCCCTAATGACAAAGCAAGGTAATTTTAACCTTGTGAGAGCAGAGAAACTTTATTTTACGAAAAGAAAGGACTCTACCATCTTAATTCTGTACCCATCGACTATTGAACGTAGGATGCACTACTATCCATAATTTAAAACAGATGGTTCTTCCACAGAAGTGGATCAGCACGACAATTCTAGGGAAACACAATATTTTACTACACCCTTTCAAAAAAAAAGGCAAAAATGAAACTAAATGAGCTTTTGACCTGCGAGGAATCTTAGTATTTTTTTTTTTTCTAGAGACCTCCTGTAAAAATGACCAGAAGGGTTAATTAACCCAACTAGAATTAACTCTGGGATAAAATAGTCAGTTCTGGTGAAACAAACTGTGCCTTTATGTAGGATTTTGCTCAAAATTGTTAATAAAGAATATTTTCTTTTCTTGTTTTTAACTAAAGCTGCTGTAATTGTATCAATCAGCATTAAAATATTTCCCTGTTATGATCTTTTTAAGCTAAATAGAATAACATGACCTGACTACATCATTTATCATGTTTTTGAACTATAAATTGGATCATCCTTAAGGTTGTAAAACCCTGTTCCCTAAAGTGTTATTCTGTGTGTAAGTCACTTAAAATGGTACAAAACTAATACATCGCCATAAATTTCTTAAATAGTCTCATTAGTTGGGCAGTGAAATAAAAAGTTGATTTGCGTGAGGGGGTGTGGGACAAAAATGTTCTGTGAATTTCAAGTCGTGAACTTGCCACAGTCAGCAGTATAAACAGAAAAAAGTTTCAAGGAAAATTTTAAAAGTTTTATAGGTGTTTCAACAATAAAGGCAAAGATGACCTCGTAAGTGGTAAGTTATAATTTATGAGCGCTACAAAAGAATAAAAGAGATGAATTAGGAGTATATAAGGTTACAAGAAATCAAACATGCCTTTTCAGTGGTCCAACTTTGAAATGGCTGTTTTTCTCTCGATCCAAAGTAAGTGAAATATTTTAGGTTTCACACTCTCAGTCAAATAATCTGTGGAGGGAAATAGAGGGAAAATAGTTTATTTTTTAAATTCTTCAAAATGTGCCAACTATTACAAGATAATGTTATCATGGAGGATTAAATAGAGTTCACGCAAGATTTTGAAAAGCCTCAAAATGTCAAGTCGAAAGGTTTGAAATCCAGTTGCTGCTTCTCTGCACATTGTGTGTCAACATAGTGGATTTATTTATTTATTTGTCCTCCGGTCTCGTCCTTTTCCTGAATCCAGGGAGATCACCCTGCAAAGTCGCAGCTGGCCCAAAGATTGATGTCATTTCTACCTCAGATTTTTTTTCTTTAATTCTAATTCAGATGAAATCCCCAGCACCACACAATAAATTCCACCTGACTAGATACACATATTTTTTTCCTGTGGAAGGATGGAAATCAGGTCCATGACACACTGCCAAGATTTTTTTAAGCTATTAAAAAAAGCACCCAAGATCGGTTTGTCTTTATTTCCAGCTATCATATATGTTTCATATAACACAATGTGCAAAATTTAAAAAAAAAAAAACACCAATGGAGATTAGAGATACCCATTCATGCCGTTTCCATCCTGCCTCTGCACATCTAACTGGACTGGTTTTCATATACGACCTTCATGAAAGCATTTCAATTTGCGTTATTATTCTACAAGATGTTTGAAAGCGTGCCAGTTTGGCACAGTCTTAAACTCTGACCCAGAGGCGGCATTTCTTTAACGTGATTACTGTAGACTGGAAACTGGAAAACAACCAAGCCGCTTAAATGGTGTTCAAATAAAACGTGTTGAAATGACACCAATAATGGTTTCACGTGATCCCAGTAACCGTCCTCCGGAGTGAGCGTGCCCGGTGCCGGCAGCTGGCGCGTGTGATGACTTTGACTCGTGTTTCCCCTCACCGGATCCAGAAATGCTAACAGAGCTGTCACAGATGTTTAGAGGACACCTGCTCATTTCTCTTCCTTGCTCGCCGGTAATGACTCTGTTGGTCAGAGGATTTCCCTCGAGTTGTGATTTAGTCCAAATAATGAAACATGGCATCAGACTGAAGACGTGCCAAAACCAATACCATAACAGCAGGAGGCATCCAAGCGGCACCGTCCAGAGATCCAGCTGAAAGTCCAGTGTTTTAGATTTAATTCTACTTTTGTGAAAAAAGGAAATAAATACTGAATCATTATGCTTTGTTAACTTAAAATTAGCCCGTATTTTATCCCCAGGCCTGCTGCTCACAGTGTTGTTTGTGGGATTTTGTTTTTGGGTTTATTTATCAGTTGTGTTTTAGTCTTGGTTTCCTGCTGCTCTTTAGCTGTTGGACTTCTGTTTCGTTCTTTAATTTCCTCTTTTATCTTTGAAGTGCTTTTCCCTTGTGTGTTTTGTTGTTTGGTTCCCTCTTTCTTAACTGTCAGCACCTGTTAGCCCTCGAGTGTTTGTCAATGTGTTTGTGTCTCAAAAGTTCCTTTCTCCTGTCTTTCTTGTGAGTCTGTCCTCTCGCTAATCCATCATTAGACGGTTTTAGTCTGTGGCTGCTGGTGCTCCCTGCTGGTTCTTCGATAGATTTTGGTTCCTGTTTTTTTTAAAATCCCAAGCCTCCTGCTCTCCTACATCTTGGGTCCATTTACTGCAACCTAAAGAACCATAAAGTGAACCCAGTGGGAAACCAAATCCTTCGTAAGGGGGTAAATGATTTTCATGCCACCTATCAAAGAGGTCACTTCACCTCTTTTGGGGGATAACAGAGGATATTTGTTGAATTTTTATCTTTTAACTGTTTAGACTTTGCCTAAGCCTGGGCTTCTGTCGGTTCTGGTCATGGCTGCTCTCAACTGGTGGAGATCAGTAATCTCATGGAGGAGCCGGTGTCCTTAAAGGCATCTAGTATCAGTATATGAATTGCATTAAAAGAAAAAAAAAAGTTTTGAGCCAACTAAAACCTTCATTGTAGTTTTCGGATTATATTTGTTAACTAATGTTTTAGGACACAGCGGTCGAAGTTTGAGAAACGTTTCTCATTACAAGCTGATTCCAAAAGTTGGCACCAAAGTTAGTTACCACTTCAACTAACAACTGTAAATTTAAAGCTGCGTTAATGCACTTGTGTAATTTTGCAGCTCGGTGGGTCCCCTCGGTGGGTCAGGGTGTGGAGGTCAAATCACTTTAACAACACTCTCCACGATTAACAGGACTTTGGTCTCTTGCTTTGTTTTCTTTTCTTTTCTGTTGTTTCTTTCTTTGCGGTTTCTGTCAAAGATAACACTTCCTAACTCAAATATGTCTACAAAAGGAAAAAAAAACAATTAGTAGCCATTCTTACTGATAGTACTTCCTCTAAAATAAATTAAACATAAAACACAACTAGCGGTTCCCTTCACTTCTTTTTAATATACTGACTTCAGTTCAGCACTGACTGTGTTGCTCACTGTACATTACACTTGTCTCTCATAGAAACTGATAGCATTAATTGAGCAGCTGTCACTGTTTGGAAACCTCCCAATGTTCAGCTTTTCATCTCTAGCTGCAGCTTCAGACAATATTGTTCCAAGAAAGCAAACATGAAGGATATTTCTGAAGCACGCAGGCAAACAGACCTGGTCCCAGCATTGTTTCTCTGGTAGCTGCATTACAGCTCGGACTCAGCTGAAAATGCCTACAGTATGCTTTTATCTACTACATGGTTGTCAAGACAGGTGTTCCTACGTTCAGCTCAGGTCTAACAACTGGGCTTTTCTAAATTTGCTGCTAAACCAGTTGTCCCTCTGGGGACACAAATAAATGAAATTGAATTTACTACCAATTATTAACAGTTGGCTGCATACAGTACCATAGCATCCCAACTCCAGCCAAGTGAAACCTGAACTAACTGTATCATGAACTAATAGATGTGACTTCTCCTTGAATGGAGAGCTGAAGAGAAAACACAATAAAAACCTCCGGGTTGCACCAGGCACGAAACCGCAGAGCCTGGCTGTGTCGAGCTTTTGGGCCGTTATCGGCGTGACCTCAGTTGAGCACCTTTGAGTGCGGCCCGTTCAGTTGGATTTGTTTTTACATCACCTGTGAGAATCATTCAGTTATCTGCACATTTAAATACCTGCTTTATGGCCATGTCTTGTCCTTTCTGAAGTTATCTCTGTAAAAAGGTTAAATGGCTTTTTGACTTCTTAAACGGACCTCCCACAGTATCTGGTCAGAATCTCCTTGGACCCTCTGACTTCTTTTCTTTTCCAACTTCTAGTCAGCTCAGTCTTCTGTGTGTAAGCTGGTGCATCTCAGCTGAAAGCAAACCCGACTCCTCACCTGTTTTCAGACGACCTGACCCAGCAGCCACTTCTTGGGAGGCCTCTGAAATGCGCTGCAGCGCCGGTGATGGAACCGCTCTCGCTGACCAGAGCGGCCGCAATTTACGATGGTAACCCCTGGGCCCAATGGATGTGGAGGTGCCGCAGTCCATCTGTGTGCTGCCAGTCCTGTGAATCACTGCCATTGTATTCAGTGAGAGTGGTCTCGCCAGAGGCACTATATTCATTTTTCTCCTTCTTTTTTTTTTTTTTTGTCTTTTAACCCACAACCCAACACATAAACCAGATGTGTCAATTTCCAGTCCAGGGTCTGCTGTCCTGCACGTTTTTAGACGTTTCCCTGCTTGAACACACCTGCTTTAAACAAATGGGTCATTAACAGACTTGTCCAGGCTTTGATGACAAGCTGATGAAGGTCCTTCAGGACCAGAACTGAGCAAACCTGCCACAGACTGTATGAAAAAGTACAGTTTGAACCGGTGTGGAAGGGTTTTCTGATACCATATTGGCCACAGCTGGAGCAAGCCCAGCTCAGCTCAGTTCTCACCATTGCCACAAGATAGAGAAACAATAGAGACACAGAAGTTGTGAAATTGTGCAGTTTTACAGTTATTTTCTTTGCCAATGAGACATCAATCTGCAATCACATTACTGATATTTATGCCAAACTAGTATTTTTTTCATTCTTTGGTGAGACTGCATTACTAAGGATCAAGTCTAGTGATGTGGAAAAAAAAAACTGATTTTGTTCATTTTTATCTTATCAAATATTTTCCTGCTGGAGTCAGTGGAGCCTAAATCACAGTTAACGTGAAAATAAATACTGAACTTTCATTATCAGGCGGTGACGGTGGCAGATGAATCCGTGTGTTGATCTTTTTTTGCTAAAAAATATAAATGGGACACTTTTTATAAGAATCCTTGTTCGAAGTGAAGATTTCCCATTAGAGGAAAGTGGAGATCTATTTGTAGAAATATAAAACATTTCTGGTCAGATTTCCCCTAAGGGTCCATTTGTTTCTGTGGGCACTCGGACCATAACAGGATGCAGCTTTAATGAAGTCGTCAGTGGTGGGATTTCTGAGTGGGAGCCCCTGGCCCACCCCTGTGCTACTGCTGAGTTGTAAACATTTCATCATATATCTGAAAGTCAGACAAACCACAGCCAACAAACAGAGTTCCCCTGAGTTTCTATCAATAAAAATCTGCAGATGAGGCCTAATGTTGTGCGGGTTGTTAGTCGTTGGTGATGTGTTTGAATGAAACCAACATCTCTGCTCTCATTTTTTATTTTTTTTTTAATTCTCTAAATATTAGGCTGGTTCCATGAATCAAACATGATATTTCTGTCAGTTGGTTTTAATCATGCTTCGTTTTTTAAAATTTTTTAAATTTTAAGTCATGTCTTTAACTTTGACTTTCACCCTATTAGCAATTAAATATTCTGTTCCCGGTTCAGCCTGGTCAGAGTCTTTGAAGCAATCATTTTCTCCGTGTGCAGCCCTTGGGCTTCTGCCACCCAGCAATCCAGCTTTGATGTCTTTTCTTTTTTCTTAAAAAAAAAACACCCCAGACAGCGTAAATGATTCGCAATAAGTGAACCCGAGTACCTGTGCCCATACAGAGCAGCTGGTTTAATAAGCTTTCCAGTGATATCAGCCTCTGTCTCCAGTTTTTTTTTTTTTTTTTTTTGATTTCTTCCTGAGAAAGTTCTGACACGTTGGACACACGTTGGTGTGAAATTGCTTCGAAGTGCCTCTTAATGCTGGTTGACATAAAACAAACAAACCAGCAAATGGGGAAAGGAAAAAAAAAAAAAGACCACAATACATCAATCCAAGAGATCAACACAGATGAGTATGTTGACAAGCAAATAATTGCTGGGGGTTATGCTCTGGGACTATCTGAATTGTAAAAGACTCTATATAAATAAAACTGAAATGAATTTTTCTGTGACATAAAATGCAGAAATGGTTATTTCCTTAGAACAGTCACTAAGTTTTGTGACTTTTTGTGCCCCAATAAATTCACAATTACTGCCTGCCAGCAACCTGATTTGGTTTAGTGGATAATACAAACATTTGGATTTGTGATTAAATTAAAGGAATAACTCAACCATTTGGAGTATAACTACATAACAACTGTACATGAGGCTCCAGCTCCTTCATACATAGTGTTATGGGGAAATTTAGAAAAAAAAAAGTTTTAAATATAATTTCTCCCCACGGTTTATTAAAGTATTAATAAACTAAATGAACCATTTTTTTTAAAGATAGTGTTTAAAACAATAACTTCATGGGGTCATCCATTCAATCCATTTTAGTGAACAAATTTGTCACTTATGATAAATTCATGATAAAAATGTATATTTTTCTTCATTTTGTTCAGAGTTGGAGGATGGTACACGCCGTCCCACACATCTATTTAATGGGTATTGTGGCGGAGGCAGAAAACGAATTAATTAAATAATAAACAATTTTTGACACCCTACAGCGAAGATCGTGTTCCAAGTTAGTTTGTTTCGACATATTACTTAAGACACAGTAGGGTGCCATGGGGTTACTATGGCAACACAATAGCAGGCTCAGACATTTTTTAAATATTTTTTTGTGCAATGATCTAAAGAAAGAAAATGGAAATATTCTTGAGTTTTGCTTACCCCTCCTCCCCCACCAGAAAAATCATAGTTAATCATACAAGTTAGTTAAAAAAGTAAACAAGCGACACAGCAAACTCAAAACAGTAGGTTGTTGGTGGTGTAGTGTTGTATTTATTTAGAGTGGGAGATTTGATGGGACAGAAACACGTCGGTGTACATGCAGCTATGTTATTGGTGACATCTCATCTCTGAGTGCTGCTACTGTCCTCCGTTGTTGCTGTTAGTTTTATTGTGTTATGTTGAGTTTTTCCTGACAAGAAATGCATCCCCTGCTGCACAACTGCATACATTTCGGAGACATTCATTCTTATTCATCCTGTGAAGGCACATATCAGACACTCTGTAGATCAGATCCAGGACCACGTAACACTTTTATGGTGAAAAAAAAAAAAAAAAAATCTGAGTTAACAACCAGGTTTTTGTCCACACAGCTCCAGAAATTAAGTTATGAGTTATAGTGACTTTATAAAATTGGATATACACTGTCATTTCAGCAAGATAATGTGAACGTTGACCAAATTTAAGCAAATATCACTTTTGTATAATCTAACAGCAACACTGGTTTTACAAAATGGTTTGCATAAATTAAAATAATGAACTATGTGATATTTAATTTTAATTTGAGCGAGTGGAGAATTGATCCTTTCGTATCTGTGCATCGTCTTGTCAATAATTTTGAACAAAGGTGAAACTGATTTACAAATATTTGTAATTTAAACTGAAATGAGCTTATTGAACCAAAAGCTAGAACAGGAAGCTCATGTCAGTCCCGCATGTTAATATCATTTACTGATTTTCTATTTTCTTCCTTTTTTGTAACACTGATCAGATTCATATTTGTGGTATTTGGTTTTGCATGTTTCTCATGTTAAAAAGAAAAACAGTTCAATAACGCATTCTGAGGTCTTATTTACAATCAATTTGACGTTCTTATTTTTCATTTATAAATGTGTTCTATCAACATGGATTTAACAGATATTTTTCATTTATTTAATGATCATTGATGTATGATTTTATGTATGGATTGTCGTGATTTGATTTGATTTCATTTATTGACAATAAGAAAAAAAATCTGTTTAAAACTACTTGTTTTATTTCTATTTAATCACTGTGAAATATTTAGCCACAAATGTTTAGTTTAAAATTAATACCTAAGTTTAACCTTCTCCAGTAAATAAAGGAGCAAAATTTGCTTTTTAGAGTCAATTAAATCAATTAATTCATCTCCAAGGGCATTTTAAAAGATGAATTAATAACTAAATCTAATTATTAGAGAAAAGCTTTCGTGTTTTCCAAGGTCCAACAAAGTTAACAGAACATGAATATTTAACCTGAACATTTTCTTAATTAAAATGACCCACAACATGAAATTTGAAGTCTGATGATTTGACGCTCAGATTTGAAATCTCCGAGGATTCCTCGCAGGAACATTGGATCTTCTTCCAAGTTCAATCAAGTTCATGAGCTCACTCTTCAGCTGCACAAGTGCTTTCCTCTCATTAAAAAAAGCAGTACTCTCGTACTGCTTTTTCCTTGCGTATGTGGCGGGAGTGGCGTTGGAGCGCTGCGCTGTAACGTCTACCCTGCTGACTGCTTTTAGTTGTCTCTTTCCCACATGAACTCGACTCAAACGCTTGCTCAGAACTAGGTCACTAAAGTCAACTAATGATGCGCTCGTGCATCTGTCACTAGATATTAGTTCTTGCTAATAAGCATACAGACTCTCTAAGGACAGCTGAATGTCATTCATTGTATATGTAGAGATTAATTTGTACAATTTGTATTTATTTAGTAATGAAATCCTTTCATTTTCATTTGACAATTATTAGATGGTTACTGTGTCCATAAATGGGATGCATGTGAGGCACCGTCAGGTGCAGTTTGGTTTGTCAAGTTGACTCTTCAGACTTTTGAAGGCAGGGACGCTGGGTGGTGTGGGGTCGAGGATAAAAAAACCCGCTGAAACTGGGACTGTACCAGAGCCGACCTCCTCCTTGTTCCTTTTTTGACGTTGGGTCTCCACGTTGAACCCAAAATAGGATACGTTAACTTGTCAAACTAACCTTTCATAGTAGATGGTGACTGTAATCCAGTTAAACAGAATGGAGATAAAACAAAGGAAGATAAAGGAATTCAAACTAGAATGATGGGATTGGCTTGGGAGGAGCTGAGATGGTTGCTGCATTTGTTTTCTGTATGTACTCCTGGTAACCATTAGGTAGACTTGAACATAAAATGTGACTTTGAGACTGCTGAACACCATCTCCTGCCTACACATGCTCAAGCACTGAGACAACACCACCTCCTACCCAGTAATTCTTTTGGGGCCGTGCTGAAGTAGCTAGCACAAGGCAAGGACTCGTCTCAGTCCCATACAAGTTCCTGAAAGTTTCCCTGCAGCAGAAGTTCCTGGTAATGGAAATGCACAGAAAACGGTCGAAGCCGTTAATGGAAACCCACCTGGAGACTACACCCTAGACTTGAGTCAGGCACCATCTATTGAGCTCCTGGCAGTCACAAAAGTGATACTATTGCTCCCTGAACATTGAAACCTTTTCAGAGATATCTCACATTCACCTGAGTCTCCCTCCCATGAGGTGTTACATAAGAGGAAACAGTCATAAATACTGCAGTCAGGGATTTTACAAATTGTGCACAGCCTTTACAAGCATTTTTAAAGACTCATTTAATGCAGCACATTATTTGGGGTCTTCCCATCTATCCATGGAGAACATACCTACAAATAGACTTCACAACATCCTAGGCCTGTAGAATTAACCATTTTCAGAAGTGATACTGGTGTTTGCTTTAATTAAGGAAACGGTAGCATCTGTGGCGGGAACTGTTGTGGTGACAAATAACAGAAATGCCAGCATTTCTAAAATTACTGGTTTCAATAGTGCAGTGGTGACTCTGTTTCCTCCAGGGTCACGTCAGCGTTGTTGAGCGTTGGCTAAAGAGCTGATTGTACAGGAGCTGCAAGACTAATTAAATGTATTGACTGTTTCATCATATTACATAATTACCTCTGCATTTAATCATTAATAATAGATATGCATTGATAACTATTGCAGAGGTGTAGCGGAGACTCGATAGATAAATCAGACTTCAGGCAACTAAAAATATACCGGTTTGTCTCCAGCCAAGAACAGGCTTTTGCTTCCCTTCTATCTGTAAATTGTCCTCCCCCATCATAAATGCATCTTTTCTTGAACTTTTTCATTCAAATCCATGACTTAATCAGAAAACTGTTGTCTTAAAGAAGTAGCTCAGTTTGAGATATTTCCATCCAGTGGGTAGATGCAAGCAGAGTACAGGTGAGATTGAGATATATTGTGGTCTGTGTTGGCCTCTACAGTGTTGTAGATTTGTGTTGTAGGTGTATAATTATGTTTGCATGTTCTTGTGGGCCGGATAAAATGAGGTGGCCTTTAGTTTGACATGTGCCTCTAAAGGCAATAGAGGACGAAGCAAATGTTGGTTGCAGTTCTGATGGAAAAAAATCTGCCTTAAAATCCTTTTAATTATCTTTAATAAAGAAAATGAAAATAAGTCACTTTGGGGTCTTATAAGTCTGTAAAAATATGTCAAATCAGTAAAATGATATGTGTGTTTTAAAAAATGATAAATTAACGGGGAAGCGACCATTCCTAGACTAAGGAGTTCAGATCACTCCTGTCAAAGACACTGAAATGATTAATGAAGCTGCATGATTGACTCCTGATTGGTTAATTCAGTAATTACACAAATTCATCAATAAGACAACCAAATAAAGCAGCTGCTGAAACCAAAGCAATGAATGACGTATGAGTGGTCATACGGTTGGCCCCTGTTTTACTCTGTTAAGTGTTTTTCCTGACTGTTGTGTGTTGGTGGTAAATGGGAAGTTACTGATGTTTTGGGTTAATGTGGTTTTCAGGCTTTTGTTTTGGAGCAGAGGATTATGTCAAGTTACTTGGGTCCCTGGAAGAATTTCACTCTCACTCAGAAAAATCTTCACAGTAGCACTTGACCAAAACGTTATTTATTTATATAAGCAATATAACCACACACTAGAAAAAAGATGCTTATTTTCACTCCACATCCCATTTTCATGAAATGGTTTCCCTTTGAGGGCTGATCCAAGATCAGAGTGCCTCATTCATCTTTCTCATTGGGCTCTGCCCTCCGGAGATCTCGCTGATAGTTGTAACAAAATTGCTTTTTGCGATGTAGAGCACTAATAACCGATTTTCTTCCACCTTTTACGGGAGTTGTTTCAAGCGAGGTTCCCGGAAGGGCCTTCTTGAAGACTTCATTAGGCTCACTAGTGCTGATCTTGGATTAGTACTCTGATTCCAAAGAGGCTTTTATAAACACAGGTCCCAGTCAGTTGAAACGCACAGGTGATGTTGATTAAGACGTAGAAAATAGTGATTTTGCTTTATTGAAGTATCTCAACAGACTAAGACACTTATAAAGTGTAGTAGAAATATCAGAGGTGAGGAGAATTTACTGCGGTGTTGGCCAAGATCTGCTCAGTTCAGTCAGTTCTTGATCCATACATTAATTCATATATTGAATGGGAATAACCCTTATGCTGTTTCTCCGGCATCATTTGAAGTAATTTTAATTTCCTTTTTTGAACTGTGAACCTCTGGACGGGGCACAAATAAGTCTGGAGGCTTTATGGACATGTACAACCCCTAAATATAAACCCCTTCAGGTCGCTTGAACTGACTGAACTGGAACCAGACTGACTCGGGCCGTGCTACTGGCCTAACATACATTCCATAACTGTATGAAAATAGAAACATTAATTAGATACATCTTACATAAAAGCCTTTCTCTGAACATACAAACACCAGGGGAAAAGTGTGTGCATGTTTGAGCGTGTGTGTGTGTGTGTTTGTCTCTATTTAGGTAGGAGGACTGAAAAAGGGTTGATTGTTCTTCAAAGCTAAATGACATCAAAAAAAGAATACAATAGAACAGCAAAGCGAAACGAAAAATGTTCCAAATGCAGTCGGTATGGTCCACCTCTCCTTTTTTCTTCACCACCTCAATGTGCGCGTCTATATGCCTTCATAAATGGCATCAATTTTAGATGTTTGAAGGGAGGATGTGGGATGCCATCAAGAGTCGACGAGAATCCTGTGTCATCCATTTTTCAGCACTGCTTTTTGTGTGTGTATGCGTGTGTGTCGAAGCCATTGTTCAGCATTTGTGATCACTGCCAGCTGGGCACCGGAGGATGAGCCTGAAGGTCCTGCATGTGGCAGGACATCAGAAATTCCTTTCATATTTTTTCATCTGGAAAAAAAGAGGGAAACAAAACTGAAGCTTTCAGCAATGCTCTAAATTAAAAAAAAAACAGTGTAGTGTGATTGTAGCGCCGGAGCCTGAGTGGGGGCGATATGACCTGAAAGATGTTGAACTATGCTTTGGAAAGGGGCCAGTAGCAGTCTTGATGGGATAATCGGACATCCAACCTCAGAGAAATGGGATGAAAGACTATTTGAACCATTTCTCTGAGGTTGAGTCAGCACACTCCAAACAACTACCCTCTCTCCCTGGCTGGAGCTGGACTTTGTCTTTTTCTTT
>JAOWBL010000012.1:5749181-5777252 GCA_028564865.1 Zenarchopterus dispar
TCTTTTTCTTTGTGCTCTTGCTCCTCTATTTTTTTTTCTTTTTTAGCTTATCCACCCCGGGTACCCTACTGGAGGGCAACCTATACCCAGATAGGATGACCGATTTGTATGTCAGGACCACTACTAGCCTCCACCAGAGTTTCTTCTGGCTTCGCCCTGCCAAGTGATCCCAGAGAAGGGTCAGGGCAGCTGGACCGCTGCAACAACCCACCAAGCGATGGGCCAGATGTTGTAGAGAGCCTTGGGGGAAGAGAGCACCCTGTTGTGGGCCTCCCTCCAAAGCCCCTCTTAAGGTCCTGCCCCAGCGTTACAATCAGGCTGAGGTCTGGACTTTAACAAACCACTTCTAAAACCTTTAATCCTTTGATTTTTCCAACTGATTTTTCTGTTATAGGTTTGAGATTCATGTTCTTTTTTTTATATATAATTAACATAAAAGAGAGGAACTTTAAAGGTTGTGGCAGGTGAATCTGGAAGCTTGTCTCTGCTTCTTGTTCCTTCTTTCAGTTATCAAAACTAGCACCTGGTGTTTTTATGTTTCGCATCAAATTTCAACAGGTGTGACACAATCTAGAAATGACTTACCCTACTTTTAATTTACGCGGTCTTTTCACTTTTGCAACACAAATGTTTTCCAAATCTAACAGCTACTTTCTCAGTATTCCAGTGAGTTTATATCATTATGTTTTTTCTTTTAACTCATTAAGAATTTTAGAGCAAAGCTGAAAACTTCTTTGGTGTTCAAAGGTGGATAAAGTACCAGAAAATTTCCACATGGTAGATCAATGTCCAGGGTGAAAGGCGAATTGGTACATCTAATTGGAATTCAGCTGTAAGTGCCTTAGAAATGGACTTTTAAAATGAATTTACGAAGACAAAATTTAAAAAAGTGAAGGCATGGGAGTAATAAAAAGAAACGTAAGCGAATTCATTGTTTTAATCCGAGCAATCCACAGCTGAAAAAAAAATGCAATTATATGAATAAGAATCAAAGCATTTGAACGTAATCGCTCATCTCAGGGAGAGATCAACACATCTGTCTAATCTATTGTGCTCTGATCTTTATTCATGTGCTGAAACATAAGTAATACGCCTGGGGTTTCAGCTTGCATGTTTAGTTTTAAATTGGTATGTATTTATGCAGCTGTTGTCAGTTCTTGTATAAGAGTGTAACCCTGTGTTCATTAAAAACACCCAAATCTTTGTGTGTCATTTGCATGTCAGTAAACTGCATCGTCTGGTCATAAAGCGTCAGAAACGAAAGCTCACAGACTCAATAAGCAAGATTTTACCAGACAACCACTGCCCCTGACGCTAACCCATATTAAACAATTAACAACTGATGTATAAGTAGTTGACTCGCTGCAAAAGTACAACTAATTCTAATAATAATAATAAGAAGAAGAGCAAGAAAACGTTACTATTTTAGAAAAGAGAACTAATTCTAGGGAACAACTAAAACTAATGTGCTACAAAATGAATAGTGATTGTTTAGTTTTAAACATTTCCAGTGGTGAGAACCGTGATCCGGGTTTGTTTCATCAAAAGATAAACAGCTCAGCATGCGGCGTTGTGATGGATGAGGTAATAAAGATAATGGAGGGAACTCTTGAGTTCTTCATTCTTCCATGCCGCACCCTTTCTGAAGAAGGCACTATGGGTGCTTCACTGTCTCAGTGGCCAAGATCCAGCTCTGCAACCCTGTCCCCGAACATCTCTGAAGCCACAGTTTGGTTTTCTAGAGTCATAAAAGGGACCTTTCCTTGGCGGCTTGTTACCCCATTGCTGAGCTTTTTAATCACCATAAAGTGCCACTTCTCAAAGAACCACAGTCTTGACTTTATTACTTCAGAAGCAAGCCAGTTTGTTCCCCCAGAACAGATCTACCTCAGCCCCTCCACTATGCTAAGTTAAGACCTCAGTTCACTAGCCGCGGTGCAAAATGGCGCGAGCTGTTTCGACGGGGGCCCCACAGATCACAGCCCAGATGGACTAGAGGTAGAGGTAGCTGACCCAGTAGACGATGTTGAAGAGCAAGAAGGATGTGGGGAAGAATACTCGGGAGTAGGAATCCAGCTCGCGTATGTTGACGTGGATCCGCCCTCTCCTCCAGCCTCCTTCTTTACACTCCTCATAGCAGCAGAAGAAGCTCTTGCAGTCCTTCCCATCCAGGCACTCGTACAGGCAGCTGTCGTCGTAGTCGTGCCAGAACAGGGAGTTGCCCATCGGCATCATGGGCCGAGGTGTGCGGCCCGTGTTGAAGGATGAGTAGGCCTACGAGATAAAACAAAGAGTCTATGACATATGTATGAATCCCTCATTCGAATTGCAATTATCGAGTTACTTACCTTTCTGTACCTTACTTCTTGCAGTAAAAGGAAACGTAAAGGTAGGGTAAGCAATTCTTTGCAATTTCTAATCCAGATCCTTTTTTTTTGTCACATTCACTGAATATCTCCCCACCATCTGCTATTCTAAGAAAAACTTGGTTTTCGTACTCAATCCAAACTATGAAAACTGCACACAACCCTAACCCAGCATTGATGATAGACCCAGTGGAGGGTTCAGCCTCATGCAGATGAAGTGGGAGACTGGAACAGAGGCTCGGGTAGGTGTTTTTTTGATGTTTTATTTCAAAAACTCAGCCTGGTTAGCCTCACTTCACAGGGGGTGGGGGGTATTCAAAGACAAGAAGCACAAATCCCTGACCCTGATTTCATTGAGTTCGACTGCTGAAAAACTCCTCCAAACAACATTGATAATGGACAGGATTTTAAAACAGCATAGAAGACTTCCTGGGGTTTTTAAAGCGTCGAAATTTACTTTGTGGAGATATATTTATATTTTTTTATGAACCACAATACTCATGCTTAGACAAACGTAAAGTAAGGTAAAGCCACTGCTTTCTAAAAACTTCATATTGTGCAGCTGTGGAGCGACTTTTTAAAACAGAATGTGAGAAGTACCTCCTGAGAAATTTCATTACGCGACTTGCTCCCTGATGTTTACAAAATCAAGTGGGCAGTCTAATTGGGTTACATTTTTAACATTTTCAAAAGTTATCGCCCTCTCTCTCAGAGGGAGAGTGGCAGCCAAGAGAGAGTTGACTGAGTGGGCAGCATAAAAGAGCGACGTAGATCCTCAGATGGGTGGGGAGGTGGAGGTGGAGCTAGGCTTCCCCACCGACAGACAGACAGATTCGGCTGTAACAGAGAGGCTGAAATGCAGAGGAGGGGACTGCATGTAACACAACTTAATTGTTCAGCCGGAGCTGACAGTCTTTGTAGCCCTAAGACACACTGAGCAGGGCTCCTCTTCTTTGGGAGGAAAATAATGAACAGGGAGGGGATGTGGAAAGAGGGAAATGACAGCAGCAGAGAGGCTGAATCAGTTGTTGTGGATGTGTACTGGCGCCATTAAAGCACTCGCAGCAGGTGCAGCCTTGACAACGCCTATACACAGCATCAGACTCCGCATTGGGGCAATCATTAGAAAACACATGTTCTCGAGTGCACATGTGTGCTCATGAAGAAGGTGCATTTTATACACATCATATGTTGGCATCAAATTAATATAATCAATATTTCTTTTTTATCAGTATTGGTTTCTGATGGCAGATATTGGATGCAATGCATCGACAGATTATGACTTTCTGTTTAAACCTCACACATTTGATACAGCAGTTGTTTATTATCTCTGCTGTAATTTTGCTTTATTTGAAGGAACAGTCCTGAGGTAAATCTGGCACAGGTTTATTATTAAACAGCAATAAGTGTAAACTTTCATTAGGGTTTAAAACAATTTGATCTAAAGCAGTTTTGAGAGCTGAATATGTTTGCAGTAAAATTGTTATTTTGGCACTTTGGATAAATAATGTTAGCACTAAAGACGGGATTCATTTTATTCAATATTGGTACTGGGAGCTGATAAAGATGTAACTGACCAATCAGAAATCAAAAGTTTTCTCTGTTGGAATAACTACTTAATTCATACAATTCAGACAAATGCTGGCTTTAGCTCTTTTGAAGGTTTAAATAATACATTTACAGCAGGCTTTTCATTTTTATTATTCTGCTTAAACTGACAACAACTTAAAAAAAAACTTTGATTTTGGAATCAGTAGATACATGTATCTCTAGTTAACACTAAGGGCAATGAAATCCTATTTTAACCCCCTAACAAGACAAAAAAATGTAATTCCACTTATGTGATACTGTAAGTAGAGTCTCCGTAGATAAACTGAAGTTATAACTTTGTAAGTGTACAGAAAATGAACAAAAATGACTTATTGCTTCCTTGGCGTTTTAAGTCTGTTTAATACCACAAAAAGTATAGTTAGTGGCCTTTCTTTTCATAGAACTGAATTAGTACTTGGATAATAATGACAATGTAGAAATGTGTTAGAAACAGGAATCATCAATTGTCCTCCTTTTAGATCTTTTGACAGTAATTTACATGACATCAGTTGTTGACCTATATTGACTTTTAATAAGGTCTCAGTGACCAGGAGGAAAAATAGTTCTCTTTATACATTTTCTGTGCATTTACAAAGTTAAAATGACTGTGGTTTACCTGTAGGGGACATTTGCACACTATCACTTCAGTGGAAAGGCATTTGTGAGTCTTGTCAGAGACTTAAAATAGTTTTTAATTTAGATGTAGTTCCACTGTCCGAGTGCAATAATTGATATTTCGCTGTAAACACATATTCAGTTTTAATTCAAAACTTCTTCAATCTGTTTTGGTCCAAAATTAAAGTTTACACTACTTATCATCTAATTGTTGATTGATAGTTGATTTACTGCAAAATATTCCTTTCTGCATTTTTAGTTTTGGATCTCTCATAGATCGTTCATCTTTGTGGATGTTTGGGGTGTCTTTTTGGTTTTATGTCTTTTTCTATAACTTTATAGTTGTTCAGTGCCTCTTAAAGGACATTTTTCAACATCTGGTACTCCACTGATTGACATTATTTCTGCCAGAAATCCCAGCCATGCCAAGTCATCTGACCACGGGGAGATTACTGTGAGAATTAAAAGAATCTGATGAATGATGCAAGCTGTTCCAGTCCGATATACACAAACAGCCTTGACTGTAGTGGACTTTAATATGAATAAAGTTCAAATACAGAGCTATTACCCTGTTATGAGGTAATAAGCTTACCATTCTCTGTGTCCTCGGAGGAGGTCTGCGTATACTGTAGGAATAGTAGTTGAGCATGGCGTACTCGATCATGGCGGCAAAGACAAAGAGGAAGCAGACGGTGACAAACAGGTCCATGGCGGTCACGTAGGACACTCTTGGGAGGGAGTTTCTGGCTACGGTACTCAGGGTGGTCATGGTCAGCACGGTGGTGATACCTGGGAAAGCAAGAAATGCATGAGGAAGGAAAAAGCAAAAACTTGGGGAAGAAATCCACTGAATACACCTCTGATACTAAACGTGAGACCAAGGATCATAACCGTGTTGTACCAGATCCACTTTGATGCATATTACCTCAGTAGTGTCTCATAGATAGCATGCTTTCAATTTCATTATCTATATGTTGCAATTTCTTATAGCCTTTCTCTTTACAGACTCAAGATTACCCAACCGTATTTTTTTTATCCCAGTTATTTTTATTTGACCTTGACTTCCAACAGTTTGGTTCCCATGATGGCTCTTCTCCTGTCAGTCACTCAAGTCCTCTCAGCCTTTGCTCAGGCTGCTCCTGCTACTTCTAACACTTTAAATCAGCCACTTTAGTTTTAATGTCTGCCAGGTCCGTTGCTTGCAGAGGCAGCCCGCCCGTCTTGTGTGCTTCCTGTCACACTGTGTTCTGCTGAAGGGTCGCCTTCCAGCCTCCTCCAGTTTCACAGTTAGGTACCAGCTGTTAATCGACCTTCTCTGCTAAAATCAGCCTGTTAGGTGTTGGGCTACACAACACAAGTTTCACAAAGCACAAATTTAAGCTACTGGACCTTGTTTGGGTATGACTCAATCGCTCTACTGTGAGCCTTGCGTAACAAGTCTTTGAGATCTTCAACTATGCTCATTGACTTGCTTCTGCAGGACACATTTTCTACTTTTACAGGGTTTAGTCTTACATTTGGAGTCATGAAAGTAGCACTTTTCATTATGAGATTAAATTGATCTGAAATGGGAGAATGGAAAGTCTTGGTAGTAGCAAGTACCTAAAGTGTGTGCTCTGCCTTTTGGATCTGAATTTTCCTGGATTTCTGTCACTTTTGAGGCCAAGCTCACAATCATCAGGTTTGTAATACATATAGCATATAAAATATGCTATGAAAATGTAATACATAGCATATAAAAGCTTGGCGCCATCTATTGGAGAAAAACCAAAAATAAGGAAGAAATATTTTTGTAGTCATTTTCACATGCCTAGCTAAAAACCATACTTCCACGCTTGCATTTGCGCTGCCAGATGTGTAGCTACCCCAGCGACAAAAAACTTCTAACAACCGGAAAGACATCCTGGCTTGCTACAGTCACTTTAGCTCTGCAAAAACAAAAAATCTCAGTCAATGTGGTATTTGAAAAATTCCACATCCTGTATTCCTCATAAATTTGCATGAATGTGATGATCCTTTCCCAACCAATTGGCTGACTACAATTATAGTGCAACTGGATTTGGTAATCCAGTAGAAAGACAGCAAATAGTTGGCTGATTTTAATTAGTCATTTTAGTACACTTTCAGATTTTTGACAATGAAACCAAACTGAACAGTTCCATCCTGCCTCGTGTAAACATGTCAGACCATGGGGAGGTCCATCAGTGGAATCCAGTCTACATCTTTTGTTGCTAAATCAAGAAAAACACAGCTGAGAGCTCTGACTGTTGCTTTGTCGATCTAATGCTCATTTATTCACTCTGACAAGCTACTTTTGTTCCATTCAAATGTTATAATTAAACGGCACACTTCATAATTTATCATCCAGTTCAAGATGTTGGTTGTTGGAATAAAAAACACGAATGGCTTTATCAGCAAGTGACCCGTCAATCCAGAGAAATATAAATTTTAAAATGAATTTCAGTTATGTAACAGCAAAAGCAGTAAACAGAGTGGGGAAGTGTTTTATTCCCACCTATTTCAGTGACATTTTGAAAGGTGAGAACACTTGCTGTGGTTAACATGAGCTGTGGTTAGCTGAAAACCTCAGGGTTGTTAGGAAATGCCA
Organism: Zenarchopterus dispar; assembly: GCA_028564865.1. Classification (NCBI taxonomy): domain Eukaryota; kingdom Metazoa; phylum Chordata; class Actinopteri; order Beloniformes; family Zenarchopteridae; genus Zenarchopterus; species Zenarchopterus dispar. The sequence continues at coordinate 5,756,361 of JAOWBL010000012.1, forward strand.
CAGAAGGAAGCTGTTTTAGTCAAAAATATGTGACTCAGTAAAGTAAAAAAAAAACCGCTGCATCACAACAATTAATGTCTAACACAAAATTGTAATACACAAATATATTGAATATGAATTTAAATTAAAGTAGATTGAATCCAACCCCCGCGACTCTGTCATTGGGTTAGAGGTATAGAAAATGGATGGATAGATTGAATCCAAATTTAGCCTTTTAAAATATTTCTAATATACAGTGTGCAAAAATTATTGGAATATTACATGAGAATAATTTTCTGGAAAATGACATTTAAAATCCCAAGTGTCTTTTAACGATATATTTTTGACAATGCACAAGATACAGTTTTCTAATTTTGCTGGCAGATATTGGCTTTCCAAGTATGTGGTAGTGGTGGAATAAATAAAAATGTAAATGGTGGTGGGGGTGGCGAGGGACTAAAGTTATTATCCTACATTTCATTCGGTAATTCATTTTGTCAGTTTGAATCAGTCAAGGCTATATTGTTTATGGTAGATACACAGATCTTTCAAAATAAGAGTATTTCTATAAAAGATGGCTCCAAGTTTTCTTACAGCTGTAGTAAACAAAATAGTTCCATCCAGCTATTTTAAAAATGCTGGCCAATACAGTTTCCTAAAGGGACAAACCTTAATTCAGAGGGGGCCTTTGCTTTGAATATATATATATATATATATATATAGGTGTTGTTTTGGAATTTTTTTTTTTTATATGTTTATATGTTTTTTGGGAATATGTTTTTTTTTTTTTTTGCAGTTTGTCATTTTAGCCATTAGATGTCACTACATGCAACACTGGACCATTATCAGCCTAGACATGACATCTGCAACATATTATATAGTTATAAAATATGGTATATAAACAGTTGCTTTGGTAAGTAATATACTACTTTTAAAAACTGGAAAATTGACAGTTTATGGTGGCATTAATTACCTTTCTCAGTCATAATAATTACAATCAGAGATATTGTTAGTGCCATTGTTTGAGAAGTTACGTTACAAGGTTTAAAAAACAGAGCGCTTTGTTCACTTGATGATATGAAATCAATTCTTTCAGAGAGACATGAACTCAGTGACAGGCTTGCCCAGTGGGAGGATATTTACAGCAGTGACCCACACACATCATTCTCCTCAGCTCACCATGTTTCTCTCCAATCCTCCTTTCTTTCTTTTCTTCCATAGTCACCCTTCCTCTCTCTCACTCCATCCTCTTTCATCCTCATCCCCTACATGTCTTTCATGGATCTTTCTATGTGTGTGTATGTGCACACTGTTTTCGCCTGTGGTTTCCATAGAGACGAGTTGCTCCCTGCTATTTCAAGCTACCTCTTATCGTCTAGGGCTCGTCTAGACTTTCTTTCTTTTTCCTTTTTTTCTCCCTACTCATTAGATTTAAGCACCCATCCAGGTAAATGAACTGCCTTCTGCTTCTAATACCTCAAGTTGTCATTTCCACCCTCAGCCCTAATGTATTCCAAATAAAAGAGCATTTTAACTGACACAGATTTTTCTTTGTTTTTGCTTTTCATTTTCTTCCTTCATGATGAGCTACTCTCTCACCGTTTCTTCAAAATTAAGTTGATGAATTTTCTTTGCTCAGTCTAATTCACTCTGTTGAAGCTGTCGCTAGGTGATGCCATAGCAACCAAGGGATTCCTGCCTGTGTAGGAGCTCTGACCCACACATTCTCACATCTACAAGAAAAAAAAAAAAAAACAAGAAAAAAAAAGGAGGTGAGAAAAGCTCTGGCATATATGCCTGCACAATGTAAATATGCTAAAGTTATTTAGCATGCAGTGCAAAAATAATCTTAATGGTGTGATCAAAGCAGCATGAAAGAACAGATGTTCTGGTTTCTAATGTAAAATTTTGAAAACACAGCATTTACATTAACCATTAATTGTGTCCACATGCAATGCCTCTACTGTTTGTGTGAATGTGTGAAGTCGTGAATGAACGACAACAATCCTATTGTGGTAAAAAGGTACTCCACAAATGCGACCCATTAACCATTTACAGATGTCTGACTCTGACCGTTGTTGTATGTGTGTGTACACTTGATGGAACAAACCACAGCCTGTGCTCATGGAGCGTCTATAAATAGTAATATAAAGTACCAGTTAAGGATCAGTAGCCAGGTCACAAGACTAGCTGGGTTTCACAGTGACTACAGAGTGTTTAGTCAATTTTAGCCCATTAAGACCTGATGCAACATGCATTATGAATGTGCAGAGGGCGCGTGGGATCTAACTGGGTTAATAAAAGGCTTAAAAACACAGAATTTTATGTTAGTCAAGATAAAGTTCTCAGCCAAGAGGCAGAAGGGTCCATTCCACTGTGTGAATATGATGTGGTCCTGTGACATTACCCATAGACTGTAAACGAAGACCTGGACAAACCCTTGTAACATCACCTGTAGGTTATCCAAAGAGTGCTTGTAAAGCCTCTTCTCCCCTTTTATTGCTCAGCACTGTGTTCCAAATGGGAATAACGAGTAGGCCTGGATGTTGACTGGAACATGCCCACCTTAGTTCAGTAACCATAAGTTAGCTATTTTATCTTGGCTACTCCTTGTTTCAGCTATGGCAGCACTTGTTTTGAAGTTTGTTGGGTGTTTTTTTTTGTCTTTTGGTCAGCAGGTGGCCTCAAGTGACCTTGGGCCTGGTCCAGTTGGCCATCTGAGCCATCAACCGACCTAGGCCCATGGTCACTCATGCTTAGCAGCCCAGACAACTAAGTGAAGGGTATCCAAGCACTGCTGGGCAAGGTTGGCAACCAGCTGGGCAATGGTCATGTGGGTCAACTTGGCAGAGCCCTGAAATGATCCACGGCAAGAGTTGCCTGACCAAAGGACCCAGCTGCCGCAGGAGGTAGAAGCTGATTAGCTAGAGGCAGTCCAGCTTGTGTCCTCTAGCTGGTGGTTAGCTTCAAATAGGAGTGAACATAGCTGCTTCTGAGTGCTTTACTTCACCTCTAATTGCTTCCAGACAGTTATCAGCACAGATAACAGCATACCAAGCCATATTATCTGTACCAAAAAAATGACTATGCACTTTTTGGTCTTTATTCACAGCTCAAAAGTTAATTCAAGACAACGCTAAATCGCTAAATTGATGACAGGTGTCCATTGGTTATGACTGCCATCAATCATGAAACCACAGTCTTAAATGTACATAAATTTGTTCCTTAAAACAATTTTACCTAATGCAATGTATAAATAAATAAATCACTCGTAGCTAGACATGAAATCTTGCTTTAGATACCAAAACAGATTTTCAACCAGGCTGTAAATATGTTTTGTTTTTCTGCTGCAATTTGGACATTTGAAAATGGGGGTCACTGGAGATTCACTCACATTTGCAACCAGCCTGTGGTGGTCTGTCGAGGAACTTCAATTATACCGACCGACTGACTGGCATCAAACTTGCAAAGGCAATATTAGAGATGGGCATTATTGATTATTGTTAACTGATCTTTAAGATTTTTATTCAATCATGTGGAATTTGATCATTATAATGAAGATGTCTTGAAGCAATGCACTTTCACTGTTCTGAAGGTACCAGCAGAGGGCGCAATTTATTGTGGCCAAAATCACTTGCTTCAAGACTAGGACCACAAGGCTACTGTAGAAATGGAAAGTAAAATATGAAATGAGCAAAGTGATGTTTGTTTTGGGATCATACGAACTTTAAAATAATCAAGAAAAATATAATGAACCTTGCTCAATTCACCTTCTTGATTTATTTTCTTTTTAAGAAATTCAATGGCGAGAGGTCCCACAGGTTGGTAAAGTTAGCATGCCAATATCTCGACATCCTCACAACATGGGTACTGGCACAGCGAGTGTTTCCTGGCTGTGGCTGGACTAACAGTCTCTGGGTTGCATTTACATCGCACACCTGAACATGTTTACATGCTTATTTTTCTCAACAAAAATCAGTAGCTCAGGTTAGGTATTAATATCGCGGGTGGTGTTTGAATTTTAATATTTAAGGTTTAGCTTACTATTTCTGGGTCAGCTGTTTTAATTTAGCTAATTTTTCTTCGTTTAAACAAAATAATTATTGTTTGGGGAATGCCAATGAAAATAATTAACGATTGATCAGTAATTTTTCCAATAACTGACATTTGTTATTTCTAAAAATGCCCATCCTTAGGTGATATATCTCAATGGTGTCGCCAAGAAACAACCTTTAGTACTCATGAGAACAGTTTGCAGTCAATGTGAAGCAGCAGGGATAAAGATATATTCTATTTTAGAATATTTAATGGAACGTTTATGACCAAAACACAAAGACCCCATTAATATATTAGCCAAATGCAGTGAGAGAAAGTGACAGTTCTGTTCTGCATTTTCTATTAATGAATTTGCATACCGAGCAAAAAGGTGTTAATAATATAGTACATTTGTTTTGAGCACTAAAACGAATTGCAGAAACATCATAGCTCACAGCAGACCTCAGTTTGAATGCAAATGTTCCAACAAGTTCAATTTAAATTATACAGTCCAAATAGCTCAGGTGGAATAAATGTGTATATTATTTACAAAAGTCGAGGCGTCACGTCTCTTGAGCTGAGAATCACTTGAGTGAATTTTCCACTGCATAAATACAAAGGAAAATGCAATGTACATGGAGACGCTCGCTCTCTTTGGCAAGAGCCTTGTTTGTGTTCAGTAATTATGCTGATGTTTTCAGATTAATGTGCAAGTGATTGAGGTTAAAATGCAACCAAGGGCAACATCGATGTAATCTGATTTGGAGTGTTTTACACACTCTTTTATAGGCTTTGAGTTTAAAGCCACATAAACTCCATGTCATCGGTCAGATGACCCTGCAGGAGTCCCTTCTGATCAAAGAGACACTTGAGACTTCATGGTCTGAATCAAGAGTACTTCTTGTAGTTTGTTTACTCAGTAATGGATTATTTGATGGTCGGATGGACCATCAAATACATGAATTTCTGCTTTCATTACGGTTTACATGGTTCCTGTTGTTCCGAGCTGTATTTTGATTTCTCAGAAGTTCATCAGTTGAGAAAGAGACTGAATTGGTGGAAAACACAACAGGTTTGTCCCCGTATTGAATGGAGTATGCAATTTTGAGTTTCTTCTCCTCATCGAAGTTCAGATAAAGGGACTGATGTCACTGCACCATCTGTCCTTAACCCACAGGTTTATCTTTTTAGAGGTTTTGTTACTTCTTATACTGGATTTAAAGGTTTTTTTTTTTGTTTGTTTTTTAAATGCCACCACACCCATGTTTTGTCCTTATTTTGATACTGAAGCTAGTTCCTCACCAGGCCACAATCTCTGAGATGAGTACACATTAACCAAACAGTGCTTTGTTTGGAGGAACTTTCTGTGGTCGATAATAAAAAACTGGCCACTGTGGGCCTGTGAGTAATTGAAACTGGCCAAAAAAAACCCGACACAATCAGCTGCTTTAGGAAACACCTCAAAATGACAAATGTTCATACCCTGCTGACAGTTTTTCTATTGGCTGTGTGAAATACAACTCTTTTTACCATCAGGAGAAAAGGAGTAAAGAGTGTGACAGTGACAAAGAGCCATAAAGTCGGTGCTGGGAAGAGGTTGTGATGGATGGATTGGCCAACAGGTCCTGGATACAAGGGAGGCGTGTTTAATTCAAGTTTCCTAGTGACATCCAGCAATGGATTCTTATACCTACAATAACCCTTCATGTTATTAAGAGGTGGTAATTCAGACTATGCCAGCTTTCTACCTCACACAACAACCATGACATTTCTGTGATTCAGGAGTCTAAACTAGACCATTGACTGAATCCATGGTGTAAAGATCTGGCCATAACTATTTATGCAAAATGAAATCACCCTTGAAGTAGATAAACTTTTTGTGATGTCACTCAGGTTTTCTGAGGAGTCAGGGTGAAGCCTTTTTTTGGGATTGCTGGACAATGTTGCTACAATATTTTCTTTCCTATCAACTTTTCCCTGAACAAACACAAAGACTGGTAACACCTACACTAGTCTGATTGTAATCAAATCTCTAACATGTAGTGCAAAAGTTTGGGTATGGTGTTCCATCCCTTTGGTACTGGTTTCTATTAAGCTTCTCAGTCTAAAGATAAGTGGATAAACATCTGATCAGCAGAAAAAAAAGAAACAGCTCTACCTTCTCATCAAAGCCTTTGTTGTGAGCAGTTGAAAATACCCATGGCTCAGCCAAAGATTCAGACATGCCATGCCAATAACAGCTAGCCTCAAGCCCAGATGAGGAGTAAACCGCAGTGTTGTGCTTTTGTTCACTTCCTCCAAATTCCCCACTGATTAAATTTTTTCATTTTCAAACTTGCAGGTTTTAGTCACAGCTGATGTGCAAGGCACTTTATCAGATTTTGCACAGCTTCCCCCTAAGACACACAAAGTCTTTATACAACTGAACTACATGGAGCAAGGGAACACCTGTAAACAGACTTTGTGGCAGAGTTTCTCTTCAAATATTTGTTGCTATGGAGACTATGATTTCATCAGTTAAAGTATTTCACACATGGGGAATTGGTACTAATACCAAGAAATGAGGTAATACAAAGTCCATTGTCTCTACAATCCTACAGCATATTAGGGGCAACGTGTTCAGCATCTGGCTCCAGGACACTTTGACATGTGGAGATGGAGCCACCGACATTCTGGTTGGACAAAACCTCTAAAAGGTTTTAAATTCAGGATTTAATAGCCTTTATTTGTTTAAAAGTGAATAAAACCAAACATTTTGCAAGTATACTAAGAACATCTAAAAGATAGTGAATGGGTGACTGCATAAGTGCATTAGCTCAAAGAAGGAAGAAGAGGGAGAAAATGTACTGAGATGTTGGGAAGGAGGGAGGGGAACGGAAGCAAGCAGGGTAAAAAATAGGAAAATGTGGGCTCTCAGATTTTAATTTATTTTGTGGTTTGGGATAAAAACCTCCTTGCATGGTTTAAAACTAAAGTTTATAACTAAAGTTTCCAGTGGTTTTAAACTGCTTTGGAGTCCCATGATGGAGGGAGAGCGGATGGACTAATGGTACGGTGATGCAGCACTTTTGTTTCCCCCATCAATTTGTGAAGGTCAGGTACTATTGATGACTCAATGGGAGGGAAAAGTGAGACGTCTGGATTAAAAAAGAGGGATGAGGGAATAAACAGGTTTTTCTATGTGTGTGAAGAGACGAAAGAGGAAGAACAGGAGAATAGGTGACCAGTGAGGTGTGATCTATTCTGCCATAGCTGATTTCACCTCCATCTTCCAGGTTTTCAGTGAGCTAAGTTGTCTCAGCAGGGTGAGTTCAAAGGAAGCTTGGTGCTTGGTTTGTCATCTCTGTTTGGCCAGTTTGCAGGCTAGGCTGGGTGAGCAAAGGATTTCATATTTCAAGACAGAAAGGTTGAATTGGATGTATGTCCTTGCAGCAAATCAATAATGTCCTGTTAGGCCTCTTTAGAGTTCTCCACTGTGTTCTCATCAACCCCTGGGTCCCACCAGGCCCAGAACTACTGCAGAATGCATTATAAAAGAGCACGGCAACAGAAACAGGGGAGTCAAAGATATTTTGTCAGTCCTAATGAAGTTTAAATAACAATACATGAAGCAATGAAAGTATCACAGTTGGTAGGAAGTACTGATATTAATATTCAAGGGAGTATGTTACCAAATGGCAAAAATACAGTGACCCACCAGCAGGTTTATGTTCTGATACCTTCGTCTTCTGTAATACTAGTTTTTCACAGAGATGTCAGTGGTGCACACTTTTGCTGCTCCTGGCTGGCAGTTTTGATTTTCTTTGAAGTAACCTTGTTTGTAGATAATCTCACCTGCTGAACTGGACAGTCCCATCGCTGTGGTTCAGGGTTTACAATGCTAAGCTATCTGGCCCATCTTGAACATCTGCCTCACTTTGGGATGTTCTGTATTTCCCTGCATTGGAGCTCTGCATGGTAATGGATGTAACATTACAGGTTTTATTACTTCCAGTGGTGCAGTCTATTTTACACTCTAAAGCCCTATATTCTCAAAATCTGCCTTCAGGTGGTTTTATTTCCTATCGACTACAACATTATCTCTGCAATCCATCTGAGCTGTAGAGATTGAGGTCTAATAGGAGTCAACCAGAGCTCAGCTTTCTTACTTCAACTCTCCTGCTGTCCAAACATCGTGCTGCTGATGGAGTCTCAAACGAGCTCTTTAGAAATGCCACCTGGAACATGTTAGCAGCTTTTCAAGACGTGCTACCTTCAGGGTTAGGTGGAGGGTTTAGGGGCTCCAGCATCACCTGCCTTTTTCTTCAGCTCCAACCCCTCTGATCCACCTCCTTAGTTCTGGCATTTCTCCCTGCCGCAATCTGCCAGAGGCCTTCACTTCGCTTTAGTCTCTTGTTTTGTCCCAGCTTTTCTTCTCCTTACCTCTCGTCTCTCCTTTCAGCCTTGGGATAAGATCTCAGGCGGACAGCGGGGGTGGTGTGCAAGAAAGAAAAGCTAAATGACTTTCTGTTGTCGAGCTGAATGTGGATGTTTATCAGGACAGCAGCAGCCTGCGTCTTTGCACTGCCTGGCGAGAGGGATATCGCAAGCTTTTTACTGCCTTTTGCTCATGTATCACACCACCCACATACTGTAAGCATGAACCGCAGCTGATTGTTTCCTCCAGCAGGGAGACAGACAGGTTATCAAGGGTGGAGAGACAAGTTGGCATCGTTGCAATGTGATGCACATTGAATATCAGCTGAAGTTACAACATGAAAGCGGGAAGGAAAAGCTGAAAATGTCCCAGTCTGATTTTAAAAAAAGCTGTTACAGCCAACTTGACATAAAGCAAAACCTCAATGCATCTCAACTGACAAGATCTGAAATGCTTGGTAGTTAAAAAAGGCTTTTGTTAAAAAGCAAGAAATCAGCAGTACTTAAGGATTTTTCTGCAACTCCCAGTTAGACAGTCTGAAAATAAGCCTCTGTTGAGTGTCTCTTGGTCTAATATGCTTCACGCTGTTTTGATGTTCAGCTGTCATCATGTCAACCTTCAAAAGTCAGCTGAGCTGAATGAAATCTTTTATTAAGATCAGCTTTTATTAGCAGCACAAGACGAAAGGCTCCTTGGACCCAGTGCATGCTTGAGTAATAACATTTGCCTATTATTGAATCCAGCACAATGTGAGACAATTTAATTCTCCAACTGTGAAGTTTTTCTTCCTGTTTGATAAAGCATAGTGATGGACAGACTTCCAATATAACTTCTCTATTACCGCAGCGATGGTCCAGATGACCCTCTGTGATAGTGGCTGACTGGCAGGCCGATGAAGGGCAAGAAGAACTGTGAGGAAGTAAAGTACTTCTGAGCAGAGAGGTGTATGAGACAAAGACAGCTAAGGTGAAAGGGGCTGGACATTGGAGCTGAGTTGGCTGGCATTGAAAACTCTGGCAGTGGAGGTTAATGGATAAGAGTCTAACCTCCATCAGCAAGTTTATTCCTGTGTCAAAGAGGAAGGTCCTGAAACAGTTAGGTCTGCTAGGGATAATAGCACAGACTGTTTAATAAGAACTGGACAAACCCCCTATGATGTTTAACATAGGTTTTCTGAATAGTGCTTTTGAAGTCTCTTTTTCGTCATACTGCATGGCGCACATGTTGTAAATGACCTGAGCAAAGATGCCTGAGAAGCTGCCTGGAACACGTCCACCATGTGACAGTAACAGATAGCCATTTTAACTTGGCTGATTTAGCTTATGCCAGTCTATGATGCTATTTAATATTACTTTCCTATTAATTCTTCTTCATCGTTTTTAAGCCAGGTAGAAAGATATATTGTTGCAATGTCTGTAGGAAATAATCAAAATTCATCAGCTCACATTAAATATGCTTTAATTGCTCTGTTGTTATCTCCGAGCTAAATAGAGAAAGCAAACAAAAAACAAAAAAAAAGCTGAGCTCTGCAGCTAGTGCTGCAATAAAGAACCTGCACCACCACCTATTGTTTGGTGGTGTAATTACAGAACAATATATCTAAAGTCAATTGTATGTAGGCTATGTGTAATTGCTACATAGAAGCACAAATTAGACCTAATTCTCACTCAGGGTTTGCACAACAGGAGTGGTATGTATTTCGTATCTTCTTCAATGTCAAGACATCCACTTAAAAGTTCTGTGAGCGTGAGATAACATGGGTAAAGAAAAACAAAGATGGTGTAAAATGGTCATGAGTCGCTGAAAACATACCTGGAAGCATCACCACTTCGAACACCATTGTCCACAGGAGAGCAAATAAACTAATGGTAAGCATGCAGTGGAGAGGAAAATAATGCAAAACAGCTGTCAAGTCATGCAAGAAAAAAAACATGAGATCAAAATATGAAGCAAGCAAGACTGATGAGACTCACGAGGGCGTGATGCACATATAAGGTCACTGAATATTTTTAGGCACACATGCACACACAGAAATACACAATGGATTTTTCTTTATTTTTTCTTTAACTCTACAGCAATATTGACGGATGTTCTGATATGGCTGGAGTTGATAGCTTCCCCCAGTAATAACTACAACAGCAAAGAGTGAATTATCACAATGTTCTCTCCAATCAAAAAAAAAAAGAGATTACTGCTTTTCCTTCCAGATTGACTGGACTTATCAAAAATCCTGCCACCAAAGTATCCATGTCACTTTGATTACACAACATATTGCAACAAATCACAGAACTCTATGTATTACCCCTTTGAAATGAAGAAAATCATTACATTTCCCTCTTTGACTATTGTGCTTATCGTGATTGCTATACATCTGACGCTACGTACCTAGAGCTGTCCTCGCTGGCGTGGCGTCGCTTTTGATCCAAAAAGAGACCCAGGAGAGGACCACAGTCAGGATGCAGGGGATGTAGGTCTGGATGGTGAAGTAGCCCATCCTCCTGCTGAGGTCGAAGTAAACTGTCATCAGCACATAATCACCTGTTGAGAAAGAAAATGAAGTTCATAAACAGTGCTAAAAGTTAGCTGTGTGAAGACCTAATGCTTTCACAGATTTGGGGAAAAAAAGATTAAGTCACCTAAATTGATTCAAAATCTTGTGATAATGAGAGAAAGTACATGTAAAATGTGGCTATAGTGTTTCAAAATAGCTCTGGTAATGCCAGACTGTACTTATATGCAAATTAGCCACATGCTAATTAGTTAATCACCCCCACCTTAATTTGTTTGAATTTGGGTATAATTCCTTCTAATCTGCATCAAACGGGATAACAATCAAGGACAAGAGCAGACAGTACAAATGGTAAAATAAGATTAACTGAGAGCAAAGAAAAAAAACAAAGAAGTGAAAAGAGAAAAAATACAGCCCAGAAAATAAGAATAACTTCTCTCTGACTTGAACAAGTGTAAATTGGCAGTACAGATGTTAGAAGTTCAAAAACGAGGCGAGAGACAGACTTAAGGCTGCTGCAACATGAATGATCCTATAAGAGAAGCTCAAAGAGCTTCTCTTTTGTAACGTGAATGATAAAGAGAAACCTGGACAGAGTTCTAAAGCAAGACTTTAAACATTTAGAGGGCTTGGGCATGCTTGCTGTATTGTTGCATGTCGCTATGGAAGTCAATAGAAAACAAGAGGTATAAAGCAAGATCTGTGAGATCCCAAAGGTACACATAGACTTGCAAACCTTAAATTTCTCAACAATCTTGACGACATAAAATAATATACACATAAAGAAACCATTTGGAGCACATCTGCACTTTGGCACACAACAGTAGTAGACTATTTATTCATTTTATACTGAAATGATCCAAAGTGAAAATCACTTGACTGGATGACCCAGCTCCTAGAATAGGTTGAAGCTGATAAATGAGGCAGTTGAAAGATGTCCTTCAAAAAAGGCCGAAGATAGCTGCTTTGCTTTGCCTCCACCCTTTCTGGTTACAGCAGTCTCTGAATACAGTTAATGACACAGAAATCAATAAAATTATTACGGTCTGTTAGTTTCTTATCTAAGAAGTCAAGTCAAGTCAGTGCTAAGCAGTAAGTTAAAGTGATGACAGCTGATCACTGGCTGTGCCAAAACCATCTTTTGAACCAGTTTTAATGGATGGATGGATAGTTGGAAGTATGTTTAATCTGCTGCAAAGTTGGACATTTTAACATTGGAGTCAATGGAGATTGAGTCACTTTTGGAGTCAGCCCCTGGTGGTCAGTTCAGGAATTGCAATCAAACTCATTTCCTGTTTTGCTTCAAGCTCTGTCGCCTCTGGGTGGAGAACCAAACATGTAGCTGCAAACATGATGGATTTCCCTAGAGTGCAACGCTCCTTAACTTTATAAGATCATCATAAACTACCTTTTTCATTATCTGCAGGGACTTTGTAAACAGTGACTGAAAAGAAGAATGTATTTGTTATCCACCTGCAGCTGAATCTCAATTCAACCTTTGCTTAGAAATAAATAAGTAAAAGGGATAAAAAACTTTTCTAACTGCAGGTGTGAAGGACAAAGAGAAGGATGGGCACTGCTGTAGAGGGGTTTTTACAGCTTAAAGTTGCCGATTTGTTATTTTCTCTGACTGATGTTGGAAATGGAGGCACAAAATAGAGGGACAAGGGTGCATACGATCCATTTTTATTCATAAACCCCTATCAAAAGTGAATTATGTTGATAAAATAGTATACAAATGAAATATGCAAAAGAGGTTGTGGTTCGTTTTCTCCACACCGAAGCTGCAACAAAGGAAAACTGCATATACAACATACAAGGCCCAACCCTAAATCAGCTGTTTTCTTTGCTGTTTAATCTAAATAAAGCTGTCTCAATAGATTTTATGTTCCCATTATGTCTGACGCTGTTCTACAACAGCCCAAAGGGTTATTAGAACTGGAACCACAAAGGTAAATAAAAGTACGGTTCACTGTAGCTTGAATCACTCCGTATTCCCACACTGCAAAGCAGACCATTAGCTACCACTCTCATTTGTTACCAGAACGCTTAATTTGACAGTTATTCTTGCAAATATGATATATACATACTGTAGAATGAATAGAGGCAGTATTCACAGGTGAATTATCTGCAGCTACAGAGTGCGGACTTCAGTGTTCTGAGTGTGCACTTTAGCAAACAACCCCTCTGTTTACATTTTGTTTGGACAGCAGCAGCGGCTCTGCTGACACACTTCTCCAGAACACTTCATAGTTCACTTTGCTTACTGCACACTTGTCGACTTACTCTGCCACACCATCTGGTCAGCTCCTGTTACCGGCTGGAAGTTGTGAGGACGATTTGTGCGAAAACTTTTTCATTAATGAGCTAAGAGATGCCATCTGAAAGGCTGTTTTTACATCTGTTTCCAGGGTGTGCATCAGCGCATTTCTCTTCTCATTCTAACCTTTAAAGTCTTTTGCAGTTCGGTAAGCATACTATGTCTAACCTAAGACATCACATTGGTAAAAATCTTTAATAATTTAATGAGGAATGTTTCAATATAGAAACTACATTTCACAATAAAATATACCACGGTGTAAGCAAGATCTGGACTGCTTTTGATCACCTCTGTGAGGTTTTGAGTTTAGAAATAACTATAAAGTCGAGTTTTTTCCTCACTAGCAGTTTTATGTTTTTGGTTAATGAGCTGTACCATTTGACAAGATAGCTGTGAAGCCAAGAAATGAGACCTATAAGAGGTTGGCTGAGCTGACATCAAAGTTCAAATTCTGCTTTCCTCCCTTGGCTTTAACCCATCAGGTTTGTTTGTGGCCATGTATTATAAGCACGGGGTCTTCCAGACTGTGACTGTCTAAACAGAGTGGCAGTTTCAAGATGATGGCTGCTTTCTGAATGTGCAACTTTCAGAGACGGGAGATTGATGGGCTTTTCAGATTACACAAACTGCTGGTTTGTCATCAGGTGTCTTGAATTCATCTTGCTGTTCACATTACATGACTGACCACCAACAGAGGGTCACACATTCCATGACATCAGCAAGCGGCATCTTTAACTTGTTCACACACAACAACTTTTATTATGGATAAGATTTAAGTTTATAATATTTGTTTTGGAACTGGGGTTTTACAATTCTTGCTAGCTGTCATATTGACAAAAGAAATATTAGTAATGTCCTGAATGGTTTTAGTTGCCTCGAGGCGACTTTTGTTGTGAATGGGCGCTATATAAATAAAATAAAATAAAATTGAATTAAATTTAATCTTAGTTTACAAAATCTTGATGTCATTAACAGCATATGAGATGACTTTTGTTGTGAATTGGCACTATAAAAAACTAAGTAGCAGTGTGTTGGGGATACAGTAGGAACCAGTGTAGTTTTTCAATATTCAAAGTTGCTATGGGGTACAACTTGACAAATCAGGAAATAATAAACAAAAATATATGCCTGGTCTGAGCCAATCTGAATCATATGTCATAGAAATTGAAAATCTGAATGAAAGCACTGATGCAGCCAGAAGTTATTATGCTAACACAATTATGTGTGTCTCTGAAATCATATGATATAGTTTATTATATTTAAGTGAAACTTATTTGGAACAAATTATATTTCACTTAATAAGCACTCTTTTTTCTTTTTTGCTTTATAACTATACTATGTGGAAACTATAGAAGCCACTACAAGACATGACAGAGATTGATGTAAGGTACGCATGGGTGTTGTTTGGTGTAGGAGACTGATGGTTGTGGGTGGAAGTGCATCTGGGTGTAAGTGGGAGGACAAATTAAGAAGCAAAATGGCAGCCATAACTTCAGACAAAGTAATTAGGAATAAAATGGCAACACGTCTGCATGCTTGACCTGAAAGAATTTACGACACTGGGTGTTGTGCCCACGTTCATTTGGTATACATGGCAAAACAGGACAAGGGAGCTTTTCAGGAAGTTTAATCTTTCTCTTTTTAGCTGGTTCTGGTAAAAACTAAAACAAAAAAAAAAATAAAAAAAACCAAAAACAAGTCATTACTGTTCTATTTATGTTTAGGGTGCCAGAGGAAAAGAAACCTGCTGAGATGGTAAACCATAATCACACAACAGACTTGAAGGAAAGCCATTGTGAGATTACCATCAAGACCTCCTCTGCTGGTTTCCTGGTTATAAAAGTTTTTTGTGAATGTCAACTCATGCTGTGCAATCATTTGATGCTCCTCAGATGAGCAAAACTGGTTGCATCTTTGTAGTTTGTGCAGAATAAGGGTTCATGCTAATTTAATGCATCGCCTCTTGAAGTAGTAAACTCTCTTTACTGCAGGATAAAGTATTTGGTTGTTACTTGAAGGTCACAGTTGGCAAAAAACAGTGTTCTTTTTCCAAACTAGTGACGTCAACTTTGTTTGAGGAAATTCTAGCTTTTGTTAAAAGGCACAACAAACAAGTTAATGAAAACAAACCTTGCTTGGGGAAGAAATTTGTGAATGGTCTGAAATTCTGGGCGGGGTTGGAGAGTTGGGGCAAGAATTTTCTTCTAAACAAAGACAAAGAAAATCTCGACTTCGAAGAATGTGGATTGGACAAATTATTGCAACTGCCACTTCCATTACAGGTTCATTTCTAGCCATTATTTAGGATTTGTGCAAACCTATGGGTTAAATTCCACTGCTATTATATGTGCTCCACTGGTTTAGCTATTACATATACAATTAGTTAAACTGTATTAAGATGATCGGGGGTTGACATGCCTGAATCACTGGAAACATCCATGAAATTCCAATAACCTCACTAGGCCCAAGTTTCGATGTCACAAACCTAAAGAGCTTCATTTATTTAATAGATGCTAATTTACAGTAATTCTAATTTTTTAAATACAACCATATGATTCATTAGCTCAAATGGTTTTGTCTTGTACAAGTGTTTAGGAAACATAATCAACTGGAAGGTCAAAAACGAGATAAAATGGAATACTGGGGAATGGTAATTATGGTGCATAAAATGGTGAAGCAATATTTCAACAGTGACAAATTTAATTCAAAAGCAAAAGTGGATTTCAGATGAGAGCTGCAATGGAGAGGGCAGTGATGGGACGTGCCTGCTGACTGTGAAGGATACCGCAGAAAAGTGCATGCCAGAAAGTTGGGCTTCTGTTATTATTATATAAGCTGAATTTTTGTTTTTGGCTTGTTGCACACTACCAGTGCTTTCATCCATCATGGTGCTCTCACGCCAGTTTTTGTCACACATGACTGGTCTCTCTTCTCCGTTTGTTTGTTAGAAAGTTTCTTTGAAGTCATTAGTCTGCAGAACGTTCGCAGAAGTTAATTGATGTTATTCTTATGTTTGTTGTGTGATTTAGCTGCAGGCCATTGTGCCACGACTGATTAAGATGCTTCGAGGGGTGTGTGAGATGTTGATTGGCAGCTTGTGGGGCAAGAAGCGTGAAGGATGCAGGTTGCAGAATGAGAAGTAAGTTTAATATTGTGATTCACTGTAAGGAGCAGGGCTCTCTTTGATTACCATACACTCAGGATGTGTTGCAGTGTTTTTTTCCACAATTAATTACATACAGATGAGGAAATCCGAGGCTGTGGGGGCAACTGTCTTTTTAAAAGAAAAATTATTATGTGGAGGGGATGGGAATTGAACTCCTGATATTTAACTGGACAATTGGTCAAAGACCATCTGAACTACAGCCAAATTTGTAGACACGAAGGTTAATGTAGCGCTAATGTAACACATAAATATCACACTAAACACTTAATTAGACATTTGTTTTGTTTTAGGTGGTGAAAATTCATTCTTCTGTGAACCTCAATCTGAGTAGCTAGCCTTAAAACTCTTATACTTCAAACCCCGCTTAAAATAAGGAAATATCCCTTAATGCTAACATTTACTCTACATGTTGACTCACAAAGGACATCTAACTAACTTACTAACATCTTCTGCTGTCTTGTTTTAAATAAAGAAGCTTTTAGCGATGTAGACTGGCATGCTAGCAATGACAACTCACTTTAAAGGATGATGTTGTCTTTCTACATTTTTGTACTTGTTTTTTTTCTCTATATAAGATAATACCTTGTAATTTGATACTAAACTTTTTCAAGCTCATCAAAGAGCTCAACAGAGCTGCTCTGGTGAAGTTATAGGTGGACAATTAGCGTTCAAAGGAAAAATAGAAGAACTGACAGAACAAAGGAGTTTTATTTTTTCATAATTCTATAGCTATTTGTATTTGCTATTTACCGACAGCTTCCTGGTTTTAATCTGAGTTTTTGAAGGTTCTTATGAATACTTACAGTAAAGGAATGTTAAATTGAAAATCAGAAAGCAAAAACAGAAGTGGAAGCAGACATTTCTGATCATTTACAAAAGAATGCAGATTTTGCATCAAAGTCCAGAGTGGACATGTGAAGAAAGAGAAGGATGAACATCAACATTTCTCAGAACTGTCTGCAGAAAAGGGCATGATGGAAGCTTTGGGGGCATTTGCAGTGGGATGGTAGAACAAAGCACTAAAGTGTTTGGGATTTCACATTGGGGCCTTTTGAAGAGTACGCTGCTGAATTGATAATGACGATGGTTGGGGTCCTTTGTGGTGGAGTGGCCAGGAATCTGTCCACTCTGTTCTCATTAAAACAGCCCCGAACCTCATGTGCTTTGAGGGAGGAAGGAAAAAACAGAGAAAAGGGAGATGGAGGAAGAGTGAAATAAGGGGGAAACAAGCAGAAATACTTTCAAAGTTTGTCATGATGTAAATTAATGATTGGTATTTTTAGTCTCGATTTAATCATCATATGTGAATATGCAGCTCCAGTAAGTGAAGCAGGGATAGAAAAAAAAGGGAGTAATAAATGAGAAAATAGCCAATTTTCTTTAACAGCATGAGGTAGATGTGTAGGTTTGCTGTTATTTTTGAGCATCTCAGCAGAAAATTAGTTTGGCTGCGATCTGGTGATGTCGTGGGACTCCTGGAAGACTTGTAATTTACAAGAAGTGCCTTGCAATGACACTCATCAGTCACCATTTCCTTTTCTTATTAGAAATCAAAAACACTTATTTGGAGCTGTCCACAGTCAGATAGAGAGATATACAAAATATCATGTCAAGTGCTGGCACAGAAACAACAGAACAAATACTACGATGCTTGAACACTCAGCTCACTAAAATTAAACAATACAATTAATTTCCCCTGAGCTCCTTTTAATAATTTGACGCCACTGCCCATTATCCCTCTCCAAATCTTACCCCTGTTCCTCGAATATTCATAAATGGAGGTTCAGCTGTTCAAAAGCTGAATCGGATCACATTATTCAGATCTGAGTAAATCCTTCCAAAGACAAATGACCGTATGGCACAAACTAAGACAAATATGCAGCTCATAAGCAAGGTTAAGAGGTGTTAACGGTTGCTTTTCTTTCCATGATTTTGCTCCACCTTTTAAACCATTAGAATTAGTTATTTTGTTCCAAGATCACAGGAAAAGATGAAAAATGTATGACAGCCTGTCTGGCCTGTGTCACTTGTGAGTACAATTACATCCACCTGTAGGAAGAAAAAAAAAAACAATATTTTTTTGTTCATTGGTGCCAAGCTGATTGCATTAAAACATCAAAAATGACCCAACAAACATGCTGAAAGCACAGGCAGGGAGACAGGAGAAAAATGAATAATTAAACTTCCTTTTTAATCTTTAATCCTGGTGATTAATGGCAGCAAAAACCTATTTGGCCTTATCCAGGAGGGGAATACTTATGAGCGTTGAGACTGTAGTAATATGATTACATTTATGGGCATGGTGCAAATGTTAACCTGGGCAATTTGAAGGGCTAAACATCTCTAGACTGACCTTACTCCTGCCCACAGGGTTGTGTAGAAGTATAAAAAAAAGTGTTAAATATTTTTCTCTGCCAATAAACATCGCTGTTTAAAGTGGATGTGGCATGCTTTTACATTTTTTCAGGACTTATCTAAAGTGTTGCAACAATTAATTCTTACCTTAGACAACAATACAAGAGTATTCATTAAGTAGCTCCGCCCTCACAGAAAGCCTCCAGAAATTCAACCAATCAGAAAACACTTAATGTAGAACTACCATAAATAAGTCAAAAATAGCTATCTAATGTCTCAGCATGTTTTTGTCAGGGGATTGCCAGCTTTATTGACATTTCCTTCACCGCTTATTACTGTGTTTTCTTACCTGCGGTGGTCGTGAGCACGTCTGTTGTGTTTCTGAGGCCCATGAAGTCAAACTGGTAGAGCCTCCAGTATTTCTGGTCTGAAGTCTCCACGGAGTTTCGCTTCCACTTGTACACTATCTCGTCTCGTGGGTAGCCATCTGGAAGCCACACACAGAGCGAGTTCAGTGTGTGAAAGAATTGAAGACAGCAAAAGAGAGAGAAAAGGGCAAAACTAAAAGTTGAAGGCAGGAAGGATTTATGCAGCAATGCACTTTTTGTTGTATGCATGATTTATACCTGAGTTATGCATGATTTATGCAGATTTATACAGTAAGTTTACATTGGAAGTTTAGTGGACTGCACTCCAACTGACTTAACTTTTTTTGCTTGGAATCTGCTGAGGCTATGGTGAGCAAATATTCACTCTATAGTTAATTAACTGAAGCATGTGTTGCATTTTAGCCCTGCAACTTCCCCTGCTTCCAGTCAAATGGTACTAAACATCTTTGAATCATATCTCTGAATCTAATTCTGCGTTGATCAGAGCTGGAACATTAAAAAGTTAAGTCTACTTTGTAGATTACAGAAGACAATTAGGACCACAGTGCCTTTTTTCCAAATTTCTGATTCTTTTTTTTTTTGTCAGAATTGTAACTAAAAGGCAATAGTAATTATATGGGCGGTTGAAGTATCAAATTCAGAAAAAACCCTAATAGGTAAAAGATGAAAAAAAAGAGCTACTCTTTGTACACCTGAGAGCCCTAGTCTTTTCTGAGTATGATGAAAAATTTTGTGACAGTTTTCAAAGTTGAACGTTATATACTGCATTTGAAATGTAGTATGCAGTATGTAGTGCATACTGATTTGGCAACTGTTGTTAATGGGTATTACCAGAGGCTGGTCATGTGACCACTCCTATCAGTTCCTACAGAGGTGGTGGATTGGTTTATGTGACATGATGTGTAAGGTAGACAGGTCACTTGAACACTGGAGGACTTTCCCATACTAAAATTACAATTACAATACTAAAATACAAGTACAATTCTTTGGATGCTGCATACTTTCTGCAACATTTTGGCAAGTCGGTACACACTAGCAGTGTAGTATGTGGTTTATAAAATTACCCTTATTTGGCCCAATGACCCAATATTATTGCACTCTGCCATGTTATTAGCTAACCTGGCATGCACCAAATTAAAGTCAGGGTAAGCAATTTTTGGTCAGCATTACGTCTGTGGATATTTGAAACAGAGTATCAGAAACATAACATCTGTGGCTTTGGGCCACAGTCATGTTCATTTGCTCCTCCTTTATGCCAAGAGATCACCTTCGGGTGATGGTCTGTTTCGTTGCTGGTTTCCCTGTAAAGCGAAGGGTTCAGTGCCGGTTTGGGATCGGCTCCTTCCTCCTCTGCTGGCTCCTCCTGCCAAGCGATTAGACGCTTTCCCCTTGCCTTCACCACCTGTGCCCACAATTCTCATCGGCTTCAGCTTTTAAAAGGATTTGGATGCTGTCGTTCGCGGGCAGCAGCTTTGCAACCTTTTGGTGTGAACGTTTTCTGCCAGCTTAGGTGAATTTTGTGATTTGTGTTGGTTTGTTCCTTTGAGGTACACCTCCCAGTTTGATTGCTTTGGTTTCGTTATTCTTTACCTTTTTGTAAGTAAAAGCACTTTAGCTCAAACTTGACATCACCTGCCCTGTTTCCAGAGCTGTGCATGAAGATTGGGATTTTATTATCTAGTTATTATTATTATTATTATTATTATTATTATTATTATTATT
>JAOWBL010000012.1:5783729-5797877 GCA_028564865.1 Zenarchopterus dispar
GTTGTAAAGCAAAAAAAAAAAAACTATCCTCGGTACATGGTACATATTATATACCCTCTGATGTCACACTTGTGCACTGACAGCAAATCAAATTGTACTTCCTGGTATAGCAAAAAAAAAAAAAAAATTAAAAGAAACATATGCCTTTTTTCCCCAAAAAAGATGTCAAAATTTTCTTTTGTGTTAATGAAATATCGATTCCACATTTCTGTCAAAATATCACAGGTATAAACTACAAAACGACTCTTTTCAACCCCCGTCTTTTCAGCTCAGTTATTATCAACCAGATTAAGGTGTAGCCTCTTTAATTTGCTCCATCCTCATCGTCCTCATGGTCTGTCTGTCTTGAAATCTGAGTTACAGCTTTGTAGTACCCATGCTGAGATGGGCCATGATGTGCCATTCCCCTTCAAATCTGAGCAGCTCACTCAATGACATGGTTTCACCCAAGTCAACCTCAAAGAAAGTTCCAGGGTCGCGTTTTCTAAATGTTTGCCTTGACTGTCACATACGACACTGAAACACAGAAGGCCAAAAAAAAAAAAAAAAAACAACTTTAAAGTGCTGCCTCTGAGTTTGTCGACAGGTGATTTTTCAACCTGGCCCATATTGCCCCACAGACACGCCATGAACAACTTTGCAGTGTCACCTTATGGGGAAGTCATGGCATTTTTATAAGAGTTATTTATAATTCTCTGACAAGATTCCCTTCAGTGATATTTCAGCAGATAAAGTCTTACTCTTAAAATCGCTTTAGAGCTGAGTCGTAGCAGGAAGACAAGTATCTTCTCTGGAGTGACAGCAGAAGCAGCTGCTTGGGGAAAAGTGAGTGTTAACATCCGTCCTGGTGAATGTGAATAAAGATTTCCAGTGAACATTTTGATTTGGTTGACAGTTGATGATCAAATGGAAAGAGGAATCCTTAGCCAGCGCAGGACCCAAGGCAAATGCTCCCTTTCTGAAGACCCTCTAATAACCCCCATGCAATCAGCACAAAGACTGAGAGGGATAATGAATCTAAATGGTAAATGGAGCGCTTTTTAAAAGCACTTGTTAATCTCTCAAAGGACTTTTACTCTACAAACCTCCTATTCACTCAGCCCTTTTTTACTGGTTTTCTTTTAGTCTATGCAATGCTTTTCTTCCCCATCGCACAGACACCAATGAACACATGCTGGGTTCATTGTCTTTCCCAAGAACACTTCGACATGGACTGCAGAGACCATTATTGAACCGCCAGCCTTCAGATTGGTAGATGACTGTTTTACTAAAGTCACAGAAGACTTTATGGAAGACCAATGAGGAGAATCACACTGTTTGAAGAAAATCATGGAAAAAAAGCCAAACTGGAACTTGTCAAAGTACATAATAACAAACGACGAAGCTTCTGCCAGGATGTCCTTTGGACAAATGAAACAAAACTAGATCTTTTTGCTAGGTCACAACAGCTTCTTTGATGACATAGAGGCCTTCAAAGGCAAGAAGACTAGCTACCGTGAAACATGGAGGAGTTGCTTGGCTGTGTCTGGTAGAGGGGGTCTTGAATCTGTTCAGGCTACAATGAAATCTGAAGACTTCAAGACATTCGGTAGAGAAATGAGCTGTCTGGTGATTACCATCTCGAAGAAAGGAGAAGTTGACATCAAGGAGAAGTGGAAAGCAACCAAGTCCTTTCCATTTTTGAAAGGACTTGGTTGCAGGAGGTCTTCATTCTTATAACTAATGTGGGCTTCCCAAGTTTAGCTCATTTTTATTTTTTATTTTTTGTCTGGCCAAGATGACACTGCTAAGTGAAAAACTGCCATAGCAAGCCAGACAATGGTTATGGAAACAAAGTCAATAATCTGGTACGATTTTTAGTCTTCTAACTAAGCATATATTTCTTAAATAGAGTTTTACATAGTTTTAAACAAGACAGGTTAGGATTATGTTCATGACTTCGACACTATTGTTGACACCAACAATGACATCATCCCTGAAACCATTAGTGTGACCAATACTCTCACTTATTTAAGTCAAACACGAGTATATTTAGTGGGTCTAAATCATTTGGCACAAAATCTATATGGAAAACATTAGAATTATTTTTGCTGGACTTTATGGAGATTTTTTGCCATCAAGACGGAAGAACAGCCGAAATGCAGCTGATCTCCAATCCCCTGATCACTGATTCTCTCTAATACTAGAACTTCCCTGCTCAGGATTCTCCTTGCTGCCTCTCAAAGATCTGCGTTTCACAGGATTTAGAAAAAGAAACAGTTTTTCATCTTTGGAGCCTATTTTTGCTGGACTTGTGCAAAACCCGTTCTGCTGCAGATCTGCTGCCCATCCTTGCATTAAAGTCAGGTGTTTTATTTTGTTTATTTGCACCTCAGCGGATCGCTTCCCTGACTTCCTGCTACTCTTAATCATTTGTATTTTTTTCTATTTTAAATACACTATCCCATTTTATCTCTAATTAGTTTCAAGTTTGCGCTAATTAAAGTTTCCTGTCTGCAGAGGCACAGATGTGTACATCTGCACACGACTGTCTTTCTATTAGTCTGTGTGCGCAGTTTTCATGCACTTTACAGCAAAAACTCACAGCTGGAGAAGACGAGAGGACAGGAGTGTTCGTCCATCGGGAAATTATGGAGCTGCAGCTGGCACTCCGCGTTGATTGTCATCCTGGAGAGGGAAGAGTGACATGGAGAGACAGACTTAGACAAAGACATCTGAGGCACTAAAATTGCTCCGGAGCCTCCATTTATCAACGCATTGTGAGTGGACAGGACTCATCGCCGCCTTGACTTTTTGCTCTGCAGTCTATGAAGCGTTGGCTTCAAACCAGATGGTACAAGATCACACCCGATTGCGCGGTTGATGTGCGAAATCCCTCAAACTGACAGAAGCGTTTCATCATCGTTAGAAATGTATTTTTGGCCAGGTCAGAGCCCAAAGGCATGTCCGCTTGTGAAATCGGGGCTAATTAAGTCTGATCACTGGACAAGTCAATGCACCAGCTGTTTGGGGAAGCTGTTGTCATAAAAATACCTAACTAGGCTGATTTCCTCTCTGTCTTTCTTTAATATCTCATCCAAAACTTTAATTTTCACTGGATACAAAAAGAGCTGTCAAAATGAGATCATCAAAACTGGTTTTGTGTTATGTTTTTATCCTGAATACAGTTTCCCATTAGTTTCTTGACATCCAGAACAAAAGATGAGCCTGAGTCAAAGCAGAAAGAGGGACGCCTCGTTCGCCTTGTTTTTCAGTGAGCAAATTGCAGATGATGAGCAGTCTCCATACATGCCCACTTGCATTTTCCGTCAGGGAGCCTGAAAAGCCACATTTGGGTTAGAGCAGAGCTGAAAGAGAAAAAACAAGAAGCAGCGAACAGAAAAGTGGGAGATGAGGCAAATATGCCCTCAAACATACGCCTCTGTGAGACTTAATATCCTTTTAATGAAACAATAATTTCAAAATTCAACACAGATGCCCGTTCACAGAAGTGAAATTGGCTATTAAAAACCAAAGACTTGTGGGCGAGTTCACGGTGATGAAGATGAGATTCTTGTTTGTTTTCAATTTTTGATTAGAGTCTGTCTTTCTTGGAGCCATCGTGAACAAGTTTCAGATGTTGTTTCTCTGTTAACATCTGAACAACAGAGGTTCAACAAGGGAGGAGAGAGCCGTCCCGGCTGGTTTGGCTGAGTCGAGCTCCTCGGCAGGGATGACACAGCAGTAAACGGTGCTGATTGTTAAAACAGATGGATGGGAAGTGTTGGGTAATCTGAAGGGACCACAGCTCTTTGACAAAAGTAGAAAACGATTGTGAATCCAGGTCAGTAAAAGGGGAAACTTTGGTTTTAAAAGTCCCAAGGGGAGAAACGACTCTACAGTTCATTTTGCATGGTTTAAATTGTAAAATTATGACACAACAGCAAAGAGAAAATAGTTTCCCTCAGACCTTTGTTTGATATAAACACTAAGAGTCTTCCTTTAAAGATTGATGTGTGGCCATGCAATCCCTTATTTTTTACGAGAACAGTATTAAAATGATCATTTGAAACCCTCAACCAACATCAAAGGTCAGATAAGGTAATCCTGAAGGAAGATTCCTGAGTTAAATCAGCCTTTGAGGGTAAAAGGTTTTAATGTTGACCAGGGATCAAAATGACATGAATTGGAGCAGTTTTGAGTGAAAACGAAGGATGTGTTTGCTGCAAAGTTGTAGTTGGAGAGGTAGATGACAGAAATGCGTTTATTTTATGAATGACTTCAGGAACATAACTGAATAAAAAGAAAATAGGTTGTATTCACTTTTTTACTATTTAACCTCTTAGTGCCTGATATACGGATAAAAAATATATATATTTCTAGTGTTTAAAGTGTTCATTAAATTTTAAAATTAAAAATATTGACATAAAAAAATTCCTACATCTTTTATCTTTAACAGTTTAAGTACTACTTAAGTAATACTTTAAGTTTTCTCATGTGTGATCCCCCCCCACCCCCCCCCCACCCCCATAGAATACCCTGGGTAATTCTATTTATTTTTCTATACATTTCCATTTTTAAAGTTTTTTTTTAACTGTATAAAGCTATTTTCTTTTATTGTCTGGATTATGGAGGTGCTGCAGGTGTCTCAGAAATGTTATTTTCCAGAGGAAAGTTTAAAAAAAAAGTTTTGAGAAATAACAATAGAAAACACCTTTAAATTTTAAAGAACCTTACAGCTATTTTAGAAGATTTTTATTCACAGAAGCACCTTGACTGTCCTGAAACTGCAGGTCCTGAAGGGCTCTGAAGTCAAACACTCATTGTGGATTTTGGTATTTGTTTAGCTTCTAATCCTGCCGGTGAAATGGATTCTTGAGGTAAATGTGGTACATGTCAGAGTTCGAGAGAACATAAAACCAGAAACCAGGCAAATTTTAATTTTAAATATCTATTTGTTTCTTATGTGATCCATAGCTGAAGATGGAGATTACTGTCATACAACCATATGACAAAAAAACATAAATCTTTACATTCTGCATGTGAGTTTTCTCCTTTTTTCCTGCACATGGTTTACATGCTTTGTGGATTTCTTTTTTAATTTTTTTTTATTTATTTATTTATTTTTTAATTTCAGGCCCCCTCATTTTGGTCACATAAGCAAAACTTTTTTGAGGTCTCACATGAACATCAGCATTATAAGCTTAGACAAAGGCAAAAAAAAAAAAAAAAGTAAATAAATTTAAAAAAAAAAAGAAAATGTACCTCTTTAGGTGGCAGATTCTAACTCAAAGTGACTGGTGTTCTTCATTGGTGTTTTAAATTCAGCCTGTAGTAGGTCATATTTCTGCTGGTTATTTCCTTTTTAAAAATATGCTATTTAGTTTCACATAGTTAAGAAATTAAGATATCAAGTTAATGGTAATGCTAAAGAATCCCTGGTTTGAAATGACCTGCCCATTTTTCAGAAAATATTGATGTTTGCACATGAATTTAGAAAAATGTTTTAAACCCAGTTACAGAAAATACAAAACGAACATATTTCTGGTTTCCAGAAACATGAATGGTGACCTGTTTTCCCTAAGACTGGGCTGGGCAGGCTAACACTTAGAGAAGATATAAACACATTACAATCTAAGTATCAAACAGACAAAAGAAATGCACAAAACCCAACCGTGGTTCATACAAAAATGGACAAATGCAAGTCTGGAGGCCACCAAGAATACACTCACCTCAGCTGAGTTACACAAGTTCGATATTTTAATTGCTAATCAATGATGCTAACTAACCCTACCTTACATTCACTCTCAATGAATTGGTCCATCTCAATTTCAGTGTTGGTACTAAAAAGGCATTTGAAAGCAGAAGTGCTGGAGGAATGGTTGAGCTCCAGCACTTCCAGTAAACAGATAATGCTCAGCTAGCTGACCACAATCTCGAGGTCTCTGAAGCTCTGTCAGAGCTCAGACTCATGCTAAGGAATAACTCTGACCAATGTTACCTTAAATTCATCCTGACAGAATCTGCATGTCCATCCTGATGCTACAACTGAAACAATATTTGAAATGACTACAGGTAGAGCTGAAATGAGCACAACTGGGACCCTCTACAAATCGACCCTCAGCTAACTAACCATACCTTTGCAGTCCTTAGGGCTTTGTCAGAGCTGAGTCTTGACAGAGGTTCAGGCAAAGTTACTCAAAACAGTGCAGGTTGGCCTGCACCAGGCAAATCAAATGAATAATGGATTGGCATGGAGAAGCAGCTGTTCCTGCTGGTTCCTGGGACCACCAACCCAGACACCCTTCGTCATTAGTACACTAAAAAGCTAAAGGGATCACTTTTGAGTGTCAGCTACCTGTCACTCAAAAGCCACACCCCTCTTACACATAACTTTGTGTTTTGGGATAATTTTACCTGAAGTGCATAAAAATTCACCTCCGTATGGTCGTCCTGGATGTGAAGACTGTAAATGTGTTTATTTCTGCTGTAAAGTTGAGCATTTTAGCCTGGAAGGTCATTGGAGATTCACTCACTTTTTGGTGCCAACCCCTAGTGGTCAGTCAAAGAACTGCATTTTTGCATACTTTTGAGATCAATGCAGTTTAGTATGCAGGACCTACTTTAACTTGAACTCTGTTAGGCATATATCTTATATATCTCAGACATTATTATTGATGTGACATCTTAAATTTTCTTATCTTGTAAGCTTTCATCTGCTTCTGTTTATTTCTATCACTTTGATAAATATTGCAGTAAATGTGAGTTGACTCACCAGCTGGCATTGAAGGGCACATAACAGCCCTTCACTTATTTGCTGTTAAAGACTTTTTTTTTAAAAAACAGCCAGTAACCTGTCATGTATTCTCTTCTGCATCTCTTCAGAGTTTCATTTATTTGCTCTTTCTGTGTTTTAGGTGTTGTGAGGATATTTACCTCAGAGTGTAAAGTATTTTTCCGTTGTTCCAGATACGAAGAAGCTGATTGGGTGTCGTTATCCAGTGCGAGTCGGCGTTCTTGGAATTCCTAAAGATTGTGTCAGGAAGCCAGATCAGGCCGACCATATTGCTAGTTGGACAAAAGAGACATAAGATGGTAAGAAATCATTGCTGCTGACTTCAGATTTCACTGGAGAAATTCCACAAGAAAAGGGTAATGAAACACCCTTTTCCACTAGTGACATGTGGAAAAACAAAGCCCATCAAACAATTTGTTCCTTTAATTACAGCTCGCTTCCTGAGAGAAGAATATGGTTCTAATAAGAAATATTCACAGCAGGAACATGCTGGAAAACAATAATTTCTGCAGCAGGAAGACAACACAGTCTTGGGTTTGCAGTGTTAAGATGGGTAGCACATAGCTCACATATTTTAGATTTTTCAAAACAAAACTCCCAGTATATTTGCAATATATGTTCGGTAGGTTCAGTCTACCTGTTGAGGGTTAGAATCCGCATGCTGCTGCTGTTGTACCGCAGTCGGGTGTCCACCCAAGTCTGGGCAAAGATGATATCGATCTGGTACTCCTGGGATGAGAAAAGTCGAGTCAATACATTGATCTGGCAAGCCTTTCGAGAGAAATACACTGACAGGAGGTGCTTTAGGTTCAGGAACCTAAAACACGACAACACTCGCTGGAAATACATGTTATTATCTGATGTAGAAATTGAATTACAGCATGTCAAAAATGCTTTGCTTCAGCATCTTTTCTTCACCTCTGAAATAACCTCTTTCCCAACTGTGAGATGTTTGAACCGTGAGAACACTGAATTCGAACTTTCTCATTTAGCAGATAGTCAATAGATGTTCTTCTTTTTGTTTCTTTGAGAATAGTTTCTTGTCTGTGTCCTTCTGTTCAAACACCAACAGTAAGTTAAGTCCTTGAGAGAGTGGATTTGAGTACTTTGTCAATCAATATCCACCAACTGTGACACATTGGTGAAAGTGTTCTTGGGATCTTTTTTTCTTTGGTATTTTCTCTGACTTCTGTGTAGTTGCTTCTTTGTCTCAGCCACAAAAAAAGGTGAAGTGACGAAAATCAGAGCCAAAATTACACCTGAAGTACAAGGTTTTGCAGCTCATCAAACCGCCAGTCAGATATCACTACATTCACACACTTGACTATGAGTGAAGTCACATGCAACAACTGCATATGACTTTCAGGCGCTATGTCACATATCGGCAGTGATAAAACGTCCTCACTGAGCCGCAGTAAACGTCACAGCAGAGACGACTAACAGACTCAAGAAAATAATGGAGGAAGAGAAAATGAGTGGCCGAGCACGAGACCATCCATCCACTAACACCCAGTTATCCTGGTTTGGATCACCAGGGAGGCAACCGAAGCAGAGAAGTCCAGACCTCTCTCTCCCTTGCCATCTCCTCCAGGTCTTCCAGGAGATACTGAGGGCAGCCAAAAGACATAATCTCTCCAGGATGTTCTGTGCATCTTTCCTATTTAAGATGTCTGAAATACCTGCCGAGGGATGCACCTGGAGAAATCGCAACTACCTTAAATGGTAGTTGATTGTTGTGGACTGAAAATTTCGAACAGTATTGTAGATGATGACATTTCACAAGAAATAGCCAGTGTTTCTGCTGCCATGGCAACTCCAGATAGCATATCTCAAACTGGAATAGTTAGTTATTAGAGTAGCGTGTCTAATACATTTTTTTTTTTTTTTTAAGGATGGTAGTGCCCTGTGGTGTGAACTTTGACCCTGCCACTGCCTCCAAAAAAAAAACCAAAGAAACAAAAAAAAAAACAAAAAACATGAGCATCACATCAATATTCAGTTGCAATAAAAACACCAAAAACCACATATTTAAAGTTCTGAATTTGTTGGAATTAAACAGAAACAGCCAGGAGACTAAACACATCTTAATACTTGAGTGAGACAGTTAAGAATCTCTGGCAGCTGTTCACAGCCTGCCTCCTCTTGCTGAGGATCTGAGGGAGCAGCTGAAGGTCAGCGCATCAGCTGGAAGTCCTTTATCGGATGTAAGCAAAGCTAATGCCTCAGCTGAGATCTGCCATTCACAATTCTTTTCTGAGATCAAATTGTCATTTCGTGGTCTGCTATGTGAGACTGTGTCTCAGCTGTCCTATCTGATGTCAAATAAGAGCTAGATTTTAAGAGGGAAAGTGTGCAGTTACACTGAGCACTTCCGTCTTTCCCAAAAGTTCAAAAGACTCAAAAGATCTGGCGAGTTGCTTTGATATTAAATCACACGAGCGATTCGCGCAAGCTCTGAGATTCCTGCACAGTATCATTCACTTTCTGACTTTTCTGACCTTTTTCAAAAACAAAAGAGATGTGACCTGACCTTATTAGCACATTTGCCGCCAGGATCCCTATTGTTACTGTCGCCCTGCGTGACATTTGGAGGATAATGATAAGGAAGACATCCTGCTGATGATGACTTGGCCAGAATTTACAGCAGACAGCAACAGCAAAGCAGCAAGTGTTAAGCCTGGTGAAGATGAACCGGAATGGCATTCCCAAAAGGCCATTATAGCTGACTACGAGGCACTGAAGCAGCCCCATTATATGTGCACATTATGCACAACAATGAAGAGAAGTGTTGGAAGATATCTCACTGAAACAAACAATGAAGGCTTCCATTTATCCCTGGAGATCCATTTCAAAGGTGTTAAGTAAGTCTATTACTCATGGTCACTGACAACAAACAAACGACTGAAGCAAAGACCTATTGGGGAGATAATTAATGATGACTAAAACAAAATATCCTCTGAATCAGATGCCAGGAGTTGCAAGTTCATTATTTTGGGTATAAATTATTTATAATGATTTATGAAATATTCAAAGCAGGTTAAACTAACCCCTTGAAGCTGAATAGGTTTTACACAGCAGGCATTGCTTGGAAACAGGAATTATTTGGAAATTTTCACAGGATTAGTACTGATTTTCATTTGAGTTGAGAGTTGAATTCCAGGTCTTAAAAAAAGTACATGCGCTGATTTTTACTTACTTTTCTCATATTTTGTCTAAAGTCATGGATAAAAGTTTTGTTTTTACATCTTAACTGCTTCAGGACTGTTTGAATATGTTTTTGATATGTTGTCATTGTATACTGAAATATATTTATGAGTATTCCATAAATTTGAAAGTTTTTTTTTTAATTCAAAGGCTTCATATTTACAGTGTTGGCTCCTGTCCTTCAAAACTTTAGCAGTTATCCCTGGTATCCTGGATATTCGTAGATTGTCCACCTTCTTTTTGAAGATTGACACCACACATTGTTCATAAGTTTAAAACCTGTGCTGTTTCCTGGCTCAGTGAGCCACTGTTGTCACTTTTGTCTTGTGGCATGGTGCTGTCCGTTGTGCTGAAAAATGTGTGGATTATCTTCTAACTGCTCCAAATTTGTCTGAAGTTTCTCTTGGAGGAAATTTTAATGCCATTTTCTGTTCATGTCTGTATTTTTGGGTAGATCACTGCCCCATATCAAACCGTTGATTTGGAACTACAACAAAAGATGTCCCCATGATTCTTTCAAGATGGACACAGCGGTGTATACCAAGCACTAGGTAAGGAAAAAAAACAAACAAGAATGCTGGGAGAAGTCTTTATTTGAGAAAATAACTTCACCAAAATAGTGCCATCCAACTTTTGTATTGTCCTGCAAACTTTCAGTCAGTATAGGATGTTTTTCTCGGAGAACAAGATGTTTCTTTGCTGCCTCTCTTGATATCAGGCTATTTACACCCACCAGCTGCGTTGCTGGGAAAGCTCTGCACAGGCCGTGACATGATTGGTGACCTCGGCTAAATCCTTGCAAGGAAATATTCCTGGCGCTTTTAAGTGAGCCTTGGATGTCCAGATGCTTTCTTCGCTGCAGCTGAACCTCTCCCTTCTTGATAATGCTCCAAATAGTGCTTTCAGGTTCAGTATTTGTCGTAGCGGTTTCCTTGATGTGAGCATGCGAGGCCATTTAGATGCAAATCAACCATTTTGATGGCTGCATCTGCTTCTCTCATCTCTAACACCAGGATGCACTTCCTTCTTGACCGTCAGTCTGGTTTCAGCTGCCTCCGTGAATCACCAGCATAGAGCAAAAATTGTTAAACACATTATGGAACATGGAATCGAAACAACACATACTAAAATATGCTCTTTCCATTCCTGCAGACTGGATGACAGCAAATGTCATGAAGACCAGCAAACTCATCCCTTCAGGAATGCAAACAGCTGGGATCTGGTAATGTAAAATCCATTATTAAAGCAAAAAGGATGTTGACAACAAAGGCCGCCTTGCTGAAATTAATTAGTTTGACTTTAATACCATCACAACAAATGACTTCCCCTTTTTCCAGCCTCATAATTTTTACATGGAGGCGAGTCACTCCTTACCAATTACACATGTCCCTCATTCACATTCGTGTACCAGCAAACACATTTCCTGTCAGGCAGATACACCGTCTACACGGCTGTTTCACTCGAAGCTCCAATGAGAGGAAGCCTTGAAGTATCAAACAGCCAACTAAAGAAGTGGCAGCAATGGCTTTATCTTGATTAGCTTTCTTCAAGAAAGCAATTACAGTGATTCATCACTGTTTAAAACCTGTTTGTTTAGTCAGTCGGGTTTACCGTGAGATTGAAAATTAGACAGAAAAAAAGGCCTTTACTGAACATTTGGTCAATTTTGAAGACAAAGTTTTTCAAAATATGCTCTTGTAATTAAATTACTATTTCCAATTACTTTAATAAGAACATTTTTGGGCTCTGACGGTAATAATAGATATTCATATAAATAAAAATAATACATATTGATAACTTACAGGTAATTGATTTTTTTTCGTCTTAGTTAGCTCTGTGCTAATAAGCCCACATTAGCCTGCTCAAAAATGGGACAATAATTTACTAAAAATGTTTTTCTGTCACAGGTTGTCTAATAATGGTCTAATCATGAACACTCTAACTGAGGCAGTTTTGTACAAGTGGATAATTAAGGTAAGCTACTTCTGTTTGGACTCATTTCACTTCCCTGTGTTTGGTTTAGTTTATAATTTTGATATTTTTGGCAAACACTGACTCTAAAAAAAGCTCACTCTACCCAGGTTCACATGTAAATGTTGAGGCTCTTGAATGGCTCTCATATGAGTCAATAGGTTTCCATTTTAAGTAAAGTAAAGCAGTCGAGTCAGCACTTTCACTTTTACTAAAGTTTTTTAAAGGCAAAATCTGTGTAGATACTCTGTCCTCACGAATGCATCTAAGCAAGGTTGGACAGATACAAACAAAAAAGCACAGTAAATCAGCAGTTTACTGGTATGGTGAAGCTTTACAAATCATTTCCTTTCATTTTTCTTTTTTGTATAAAGACTGAAGGAAAAAATTGTTTGGTGTGCACTCTAGGTGCATTTCCACTAGCAGGAGTTGAAGGTAAATCCACCAAACAGGAACCTCTAACGGGCCGACCTTCTCTGTTAGCACCACTCAACTTAACTTTATTTGCAGAGCACTTTAACACAGCAACAGCGTAAAGAAAGTGATAAACACAAAACAATTTTAAAACTACAAAACACTCTAAAACGCAAAATACAATAAGACTACAAAGCAAGATATAAACCAGTACAGAGGACAATAAGAGCACTAAAAACAGGAGTTTGGTGTTGGGTCTAAGGCCAGAGCGTATAAATGGGTTTTCAGGTAGGTTTTAAAAGTGGACAGTGATGTAAAGAGCTCCAAAGCTTTGGAGAAGCAATTCAAAGGCTATGGCCCCTCTGAGCATCTGCCTAGGCCTCGGGACCTCCAGAAGGAGGCGATCAGCTGATCTAAGGAGCCGAGCTGGAGTATAGGGAGAGAACAGCTCAGCGAGGTACAGTGGGCTGAGACCATTTAAGGATTTGAAACTGAGTAAAAGAATCTTAAAATGAACTCCGAAATGCATTGGCAGCAAGTGGAGAGATGCTAAAATTGGCATAACGCGGTCTCTCTTAGGCGCTCCAACCAGGAGACGGGCATTTAGGATGAGTTGGAGACATGAGAGAAAACCTTGGCTGAGTTACAGTAATCCAGCCAGGAAGTGATAGACACATGGATTACTGTCTAAAAACGTGAAGCTGTTCAAAACTGTTTCGCTTTTGCAAGTTGTCGAAGATTAAAAAAGCTTGACTTTACCACTGAGCTTATCTTATGATCTAATTTAAAATGGCTTTCCAATTTAAAATCCAACTTAGAAACTGATAGTTTTAAAGAGCTCACCAAAAGACCCACATCAACCACTTGAGTGATTTGGCCCAAAGACTATAACCTCTGTTTTCTCTGTTATAATACGCCCTCTGTTTTAACAAGAACTATTGACCGAACAAAAACACAACCGACCACAAGGTGGCACACTTTTGCTGTTCGTAAACGCCCAGCAGTATAAAAACCAGATGAGAATGAAGAAAGAGAAGAAGAAACATGCAAGCAAGGGATGATACTTCCGTTTTTGTTTTGTTTTGAAACATACACTGCAGTTGCAGCGATTGAGATGTAAAGAATCCCCCGCCAGACCTAGACTCGCTAGTCCATTTATAATTTTTTCTTGTAATCTCCAACTTGATCAAATGTACTCTGATTCAAGTAAGTTGTGGTCACATGGTTTGTGTTCAGGTGAGAGTACTGAACATTATTTAGAAATCCCGATGAGCAGAGACCCCCAGCCAGAAGGTTCCTGTTGGCCACTTTTACAGGAACTTTCCAGGTAAGGGAGCCATGCACTAACGATCTACCCTAAAAAATCCACCCAGAATCGCTGCTAGTGGAAACAAACCTACTGTGGACTGTTTCTTGTTCAAACCAAAACAAAATGGCAGATGAAAGGAAAACCTGAGAAAAACAAACAAACAAACAAACAAACAACAACAAAAAAACTTAAGACATGCAGTACTACTAAATCGCTAGGTGGTAGTAACTAAACAAGAGTCAACACCATCTGATGATGCTGTTTATCTGGTGGGAAGACGTCAACCATTGAATTTTAATCGTATAGAGAAGTAGGTTTGAAAATAGGGCAAGCATGTAGAACAATTACAGTTCACTGAATTGTGTTTTGAATTATTAAAATTTCTCTCCCGGCTTTGTAAGTGCTTAATGGGTGTACTAGATAAAAATGAAAAATTACAATTATTTGTGTGTTATCAGCTTAAGCACATTGTGTT
>JAOWBL010000012.1:5797977-5830566 GCA_028564865.1 Zenarchopterus dispar
CAACAAGACCTCCCCACTGGGTAAATTTTTATAAAATTTGGCAGAGACCTAACTCCTGAAAAAGGAAAATCCTGGTCAAAGAGCCAAGCTGTTGTCACTGGCCTCTCACTTTAAAATAGTTCACAAATCAATATTCTTTTCAACAATCGTGTCTGGAAATAACATTCAGCAAATTCTGTGACATGTAGAAGAAGGGCCTCAGTTTCTTAGTCGTTTTATGAAATTTTAATGGAAAGGATCACTGAGGGCATACAAATGTGGAAAAAGTCATTTGATTTGACACAATATGTCTGAAATCACATCAACTTCAGCTTCCAAGATGTATACCAAGAGGTTGTATCAGGCTAACTGCACCAACACAGTCCAGGAGGTTCAGATACATGCAGTTCCTCGACCACTAGGGTCAACTCCAAAACTGAGTCAAGGCTCATTGGCCCTCACACAATCCCCACACCTATGTTAGAATGTGCAACATTGCAGTAGAAATGAACATTTTTAAATAGTGTTTTTTATTTTTTATTTTAATGGTTCTGGTTTCCATAGCAAGATTTCACATCCATGACAGCTGTACAGCAGGTGAATTTCTAGGCCCCCTCATCAATTAAAGTGACAAATGCATTATTAGGAGCAACGCTTTTTGAGTGATACAGCCCATTTTAGTTACTTGGTATTTAGAACTTTTAAAAATGTTGACATCCCAGCTGTGAAATAAAGACAAAAAAAGCATAATCACTCTCATTTTCAATACATGGCTTGTTGTGTTAATTATAATAACAGACTCTGAGTTGGCCTTAAAAGAGCCCGAAGGGAAGGCCTCCAAACAGCTTGCGGCTCTTAGCCTTTGACTAAAGGTGAGGTCTACCTTTTGCAGCAGAGGGAGCAGTCTGGGCGTTTGCCTCGGACCATTTTAGGACACTTTCGGATTGAGTGAGCAGCCCATTAGTCAATGTGTTATCGGTTATCCGTGCTTTGGACACCTAGGCCACTTAGGGACTGAGCAATTACAGGTCTAAGAGGAGCTCCAGTTTCAGCTCCAGTAGTTTGTGAGATCTGAAATATACATGGGTGGCCCAATTCAATCAGAAGGAATTTAAATTTAAATTACTTTTATCTCAACTGGTGTATAAGATATTAACATGTGTAACACATCTGTCAAGCCCTTTATGAACAAAAATTCTCAGTTTAGTGCATTTATAAAGAATTTCATTCTGATTTTTAAATACCACAATTAATTTAACTTTAGATTATTACACCACAACATACAGGCATGGAGTATGTCGGGGCTACGCCCACAAATTTGATTGGCATGTAACTTTTGAAATGCATTGTCCAATTGAAATTCCTTAATTTTGTAATTACCTCTTGGTAATTCCTTTCATCAGTATGGTCTATACATGAAGTATACTTTTTGTTTTTTATTTTTTGGTTCTACCCCATGTGGTTCTCAGGATATGAGGGGAAAAAGTTATATTTCTTTTTAAAGTCAGCCAAGTTGATTTATAATTTATCAGAAATTGTTAGGGGATTGTTTCTATATACCAGGTCTATACAAAGTTTTTTTTGTTTGTTTTGTTTTTTTTCCCCCAAAGGTTTTCTGTAAGCCTATCAAACACCCTGGCTTTAGGACCACAATACATGTGACATAAAATACTTGTGTGATTGGTCCAAGCAGTGTGAAAAAATTAGTAGGATGTTTGATGTCTGTGGTTCAGTGTATATGAACATGCAGTCTTTCTTTCTCCATTCTCATTCACAGACTTAACTGTTTGTGCCAGACAGAACTGGAGGCAGTAATGACAGATATGATTGCAGAGATCTGGTCAGTCAATAAAGATCAATACAGTCTCAGCTACTGCCTGTAATTACACAGAAGGTACAAATGGATTAGATATGTAGCTGTGCTGAGAAGCTGCCAGGTTGGTTTTATTTGGATGCAGACTGAAAGTGAGCTCCGTTTTGTAATAAAAGTTTGAAAAGCAGAAATAGAGCGGCATTCCCAGCATGATCTTTCAATGTGAAATCAGGACCTCTATTAACTTTAATCTGATGTGGCCACACTGTGACAGTGGTTTCTAAACTGCTGGCAAGATGTGGACGGGGTTGGTTATGTCCAAAAATCCCCCCTGGCACATTTTTCTGGGACTTGTGGGGCATTTGTGCCAGAGAGGCTAATTTCTCCCTGTTTTGATTCATTTCAGCCAAAATTTCTGCTGAAATTTATAGCTTTTTTGACTGAAATTTGGCATTTTTTAAATTTTGCCTATAGCTGTGGAACTGCAGATGAAATGAACAGTTGCAATAATCTTTTAGTTTTCTCATCAAATATTGTCAGTTTTGTAATGAGACTTCTTTTTTTTTCAAATTCTCAACATGATCTGTTCGACAAAACAGCTCAGAATATCATGTACATAAAACTCTTATTGCTTTATGTCAGAATCACTATTTTCTGTTTTTAAGTCAGGCCAGTAAGAGATTATATAATACACATTTAGATTTGGTGTAACATCAACAGTAATAGATTGCAAACAGTACTTAACTTTCACATATTCTTTTAATTTTATTTTTTATAAGCTTTACCAAGGTTGATGGTATACACCTTCCATTTGGGGTATGGTGAATAAGTTTGCATGATTTCATCCTTTTAGTAGCCTTAAGAAAACCTTCTGTCATCAATAGTTTAACAATTACTAATATATTATTTTTGGGAAACTTGTCATGAACCATATTCACAAATGCTAAAAACTTAAATGTGCCCCCCCCAAAAAACAGCATATTTTAACCTTTCTCAGTGATTGCAAAGACTTGAAGGCATCTGAGAATATGTATTGTGGTCAGACAAATCAGAAATAGTTTTTGTTTTAACAAACAGATGGTTTCTCCAAATGTTGCTGAATCAGCAAATTTGCTTTGGCGCTAATACACTAATGATGCTTGATGGGTATTGATACCAGCAGAATGATATATATATATATATATATATTGAGCAAAAAAACAAAATTCCCTTTCATTAGTCTTTGAAGTTTTTGGCCACACACTTTCAAAGAATTCCACAGATGGCTCCCAATGTGTTTGATTTTCATGATCAAAGACTAAACTCAGTTTTAATTGTATTTTATTTTTTATAAGACCAGTGTATTTTCTGGTTGCTGCTCAGATCCAGCTTCAATTGACCTCCTTGAATCATCCTGCCTCTAAAACACTGAATGTGTCCTCACAGCTCACAAGGCTGCTTTGCCCTCGATTCCTTGATGAGCGCGCACACAAATGCTGTCACGTACATCCATGTGCATCCTACATCCTAGCACAGTACACTAGGATCACCCCGATCTCACACGGTGATCACACTCTGGACCCAAGAGGAAAGTGACACAATAGGGACACAAAAAGAAAATCTCATCTTCAACTAAGTCACACTACTTGTTATCAGTTAAGGTGAGATTCAACACTTGTTCACTTTTCTTGTTCTTCCTGGTGCACCAGTCACCCACTTTATATGAAGATTAGGTTCACTGCTGACATCACAAGACTGGAGGAGACAGGGGGAAAACAAACCGGGGCACTAAGATAATAATCCTGTCATGCTGCTGCATCTTTGATTCCAAGCTTTGCTTCTCTGCTTTGGAGCTGATTTTAGTTCCTGAATAATCTGTATTCATTACAATGACAGTAAAGGTAGAGGGGTCTGTAGTGATATAAGCAAGACAGCCCCTGAGAAGACCAAAATTTACATCTTGGGATGGACAGACGCTTTACCTCTGTTCTACTTACAATTATGTATTATGTGCAGATTCCTGGGGAAACTATTTTAAGCCTCCTTCAGTGGCTCCCACTTAGTTATTTCTCATTTCATATTTACTTAATAATAAGGTTGTGCATTAATTGTTAACCCCTCAGGCTAAAATATAAAACAGAATATAGGCTGCACCTCTGTGAGTTTACAGATGCCAAAGCTGCCTTTTTTTAAATCTAGAAAATGTTCCAAAGCCCTCTAACCTTTGATTTAAAAAAAAAAATAAATCAGTTTTTTCTTAACTGCCAAGACATAATGTTATTTAGGAAAAATGCTGCACCTCAACTTAATACATATAAAATATTTAAGAGGCTGACAATATTTTGATTTGATTAATTTGCTTTGACGTTGCAAAAAAAAAAAGGAAAAAGGTTGACATCTCTTTAAATCACCAGCTAAGGCAATGGCTTTCAACCATTTTTGAATAAATGCCCCCCTGGACTGCATCACGATCCTCATGAACAAATTAGGCAGGACATAAAAACTCTTGAACATCAGAAATTAAATACTTGCTAATGAGAAAGCGGCAGTTGCTTTTCATCCAAATTTTCAAATTAGTGGTCATTTTATTGAAGACTAAAGACTAATCAGTTCACTTCACCCGAACCTCTTAAATAAAAATTGTATAATTAGCCCAACGAAATTAACCAAATTAAGAAAAATAAATGGAGACCTTTTAATAATGAACCCAGGGCTTGGTGTTTCACTGTCAGCTTCTTCACTGCAGAAGACAGACATCAGCTTAAGCTTTAGCACACCTGAGCTGACCAAAATGGGATGGTTGTCTTGATCTTCCAGAAAACTGCAGATGGTGATCTATGAGGCTCATGCTCCGTGTCATAAACATGGAGCTTGAGCCTCACCTCGTTCCTTTTCCCAAAAAAAATGTCCAGGCAACAGGACCACAACATTTCCTATGAAGCAGCATTGAGACTCCAAGAAGCTCTCATAAGCTCTACAGGCCTATATTTTAGCATTTCTCTTTGATCTATTGAGACTGATTCTGGCAGTTAAAACCAGTGATTATCACTCATGACTCTTGTTCATTATTGGTTATTTGTATGTTCAGTTGCATGCTGTTTTAGTTTGTTCTTTGAGTGGCGCACTGATCCTGATAAAGCTGCACCGATGAGACTCTTGCATAATAGGCCAGATCAACCATTTAGTTTTGTGTTATTTGCAAAAATCTGTTAAAACATTGGGTAACTACAAGGTACATGTTTGTGTTTGTGACTTTGTAAGTGCAATCTTGTGTGAAATCCCATCCTTCAACTTCATGGGCAGTTTGCTCGTGGGACACGAGGATATTGATTCAAAAAAGTCTGAAACAATGTTTTCACTTCACAGTTCAGCTCAGTTTGTTCACCCAAAAGATTTTTTCATTATTTGTGACCACGACAAAACTACACTACAAAAATCTCATCAGATTAAAGAAATGAACAGTGTGATATTTCCACCATGATGCAACATTATGGGCAAGTCAGAGGGGCAGCCCAACAGTGGGCACAGGAATGATTCTGCTAGTGAAATGACATCGGTGGTGATTAGTGCGTTTAAACCTCGGCCCAGCCTGGCTCCATCATGAGAAACCAAGCATCGAGTGACTGATGGAGTGAAGCACTGATGTTCTGGGCAACTAAATTAATGCCAGTGCATCCCACAGTGCATTGCAAGTTTGACATCCAAGCAAATAGATTTAGATTAGACTTGGGGAAGGCCAGGCATCTCTGCAGAGTCAAAAAGTTGAACTTTGGACCATGTCTCCACTAGACTACAACCAATTTGGCATCCAGTTGCAGTGCTGCTTCAATTTTTTTTTTCCATACTGGAGGCATATACTTCAACATTTCAAGTTACAACTGCATCCACAGTTTATATTTTGCAGTACAATATAGTAGCAAAGTTTAAATAAAGAAACTTTTGCAATGAGCATTGCTTTAGAGATCATTTTTAGTGGTGTATGAGATAAAGTCAGAGCTCTGGCAGCATGAAGACATTTATTATAATTCGCACAAAGACATCAAAATATCTTTTATTTCAAATTTGAATAAAAACTGTAGAAACAGAAGTTGAAAAATTGGGCTGAATAATTGTGACTAACACCCCCATTGTAGAACTTTTCAGTTACCTGGTACAATAGACACTATTATGTTTCCCCTCTTCAGGACAACTGACCATCATAAGAATTGTGGAGACAAGATGTTGATGGAAGGAAACATCTAAAACATGCAGGACTCCTGCCCTTGAGGGCCAGGATTGCCCACCCCTGGGCTACCAGGTGGTTAGCTTAGGTTAGCACGGTAACTTGGGAACAAAGTGAAATAGCTAGCAATGATGAAAGATCATAAAATGTAAAAAACTAACACCCCAACCCCCAATCCCCCCAAACACACACACACACAAACACACACCAAAATTCTAAAAGGCACGTCTTTCTTAAAGAAGAAGCTAAAAACGCTAATGTCCAGTGGATGCTTGAGATAACACTTTATTCCCTGGGTCAATAGTCAGCAGCACACAACAAATGCTGAGGAAAATGTTCATGTACAAAAACAAAGTAAAAAACTGTCTGGTTGTGGAAAGAGACTGACTTTGATTTGCATTAAATTCAGGTGTATCCAGGAAATGACCCACACTTAAATGACTTCAGTATCTGCCTGTCCTTGTGAGTGTTCTCATTATTGTGTCAATGTGAGCTTGTTTTTCTGACATTTGTTCTCAACATATCCCACTCTTCCCTCAATGACTTTAATGTCCCAGATCTGTCTTTTGACTCAGCGTCATTTCCAACTGTGTTCCTCTGTGCATTTATTTATTTCTTTTTTCCTTCTCTCATACACAGACTTATTTCCTTTGCCGTGCATTATTCTAAAACGACATTAATATTTCATTGACGAAACTGAAACTGGTTTGATGACTGGATCTCATCAAAATGTCACCCTTAATTATGGAGAGAGAGATGTGGAGGGGGACTCCCCCTATCCTGCATGTTGGGCTACAAAAACAGATCTCAGCTGAGGGAGAAGCCAAAAGAGCAGTTCAAGTTCCCATCGGGAAAATGAACGCTCTTAGTCATTTTGAATATCCTAAGGAGCTCAAACAACATAAATGATCCAGAGATGAGTATTCCTACCAGTCTATGCAACGAGTCAGAAAATTCAGCAAAGCCTTGGTGCCTACTTTAACTATACAAATAATAGCTCATAAAGTAGTGTACTTCCATCCATCCATCTTCTTAACCCGTTGTTCCATTTCTGGGTCACGGGGGTCTGCTGGAGCCTATCCCAGCCCATACCAGGCGAGAGACAGGGGTACACCCTGGACAGGTCGCCAGTCCATCGCAGAGTAGTGTACTTCATATAGCTAATATTGCTACTATTTGTTTTTTTCAGGTTAAGATTTGACATTAAAAAGAAACATTTCTCATAAAATACTGCAAGAATGAATTAATCAAATCTCTGTTAATGAACCGTTCAAACGTATAACCCAATACAAAATAGGCCATGTGAGGGCTGAGTTGGAAATGCAGTTTGAAATGAATTTAAATTTACAAAGATGGCTGCAAGGATTTTCAAATCATTTAAATCCTACGTTGAATTTAAAATAAACAGCCCAAGACAACACCTCGAAAACAAACACACCGAATAGTCAGTAAAATGAGTATTAAAAATAGCATCCCAGAGAGGCTGAGGGTTTCAGAAGAGAAAACGAGGAAGACTGCAAAGAAATCACAATTCAAAATGACTTTTAAAAATTATTTCAGCATTTTTTTTTAAGCAAAACAGGTACAACAGGTTTATTAGCCATGTATTTTGGAGTGACCTTGCCTCCTACTGAGACAAATCTATCAATGCATCAACCATTGTTTATCCAGGTGTGGTTGCATCAGTCACCAGAGTAAGCAGAGAAGCCCAGAACTCCCTAACCTCTGCAGCTGCTTCATCCAGCTCTTCTGCAAGTACACTACAGGAATCCCAGGTCAGCTGTGAAACATGTCTCTTGTCCTGCTTTTGCCTCAGGGCTTTCTCCTGATTGGACATGCACATATCACCTCCTCTGGGAACCATCCAGGAGGCATTCTGGCCAGATGCCTGAACCACTTCTGGTTCCTCTCTACAGCAGAGTG
Source organism: Zenarchopterus dispar (assembly GCA_028564865.1). NCBI lineage: Eukaryota > Metazoa > Chordata > Actinopteri > Beloniformes > Zenarchopteridae > Zenarchopterus > Zenarchopterus dispar. Next base: position 5,805,894 of record JAOWBL010000012.1, read on the forward strand.
GCTCTGTCCAAACTCCTCTTGGATGGCTGAACTTCTTACCTTATTAAAATTGAGAATAAAGCACATCCAAGGAGAAAACCCATTTCCCTCCCATGCAGGGGCCTTGGCGTTCTCAACCCTTTGGCTGTCAAAACTGTTTTTTGGGACATGGAATGTCACCTAAGGCAAATCTTTTTCAGGGAAAGCTTTGCTTATTTCTGCAATGCATTGCCAAACTAGAAGGTGAGCTCTTCAAAGTCCAGTAGCTTAACTAGTCTGGTGACGGTCCAGACCCATCAGATTTTAGAGTATTCTCCCATCAAGTTGGTGTCTCCAAGGCAACATTAAAACCACATTTGACAACCGCATGGAGCTTCATATTGTCTAGTGTCTAAACTTGCCTACCTGCAATCCAGACTTTTCACACACTGAAAACATGTCCAATATAAAGCAAAAATTACAACACAGAAAATCCAAAACATAGAGCTTATTGAAATTCCAAACAAACCAAGAATAGTCAAAACTGCTGCCCTGAGATACCAAACTCAAGGAGTTTTTGATTCAAAGAGGTGAAACAACACAGTGATAAACATGCCTCTGTTGCAGCATTTGAAAAGAAATGGCCACAGCTGTTTTTTTCAAGTTGTTTGGAGGGACAAAACTTGTACTTCCCAAATTCACACTGTACTGTCCAACTAAATAAGCTCATTGTTGTGTTCACATTCATTTTGGACAACCAGTAACCTATATTCAACATTTCTACTGGCTTTTATGATCTTATGTAAGTTAGGATATGTTAATCCCTTTTTTCAAAAGCTGATCTTGCTTTCTGAGATCTTAATAAAATGACATGCAGGCTTTGGTGAAAATATCACACAGAACAGCAACATTTTAAATTATGTCTTTATGCTGCTTTCTGCAAACAGCTGGTTTTAGTAGGAGGAGTCAGATATTTGACTCCATCTCCTTTTTCATTGGCTGTGCCTCTTTTGAAACTGATGTCGAAGCTTTTCACTCTCCACTTTCCTGACGTATCTGATTTTACCCATTTCTTCTACTGGTTGTGCTTTTTTTTTTTTTTAAATTGTGGCAATTTTTTGTGCCCCAATTGAAAGGAACACTGTGTGCTACATGATGTGAAGTCGAATAGAGGAAAATCCATATAATTCTACTCTCGTCTGGGTCTGTGATGTCACACTATCCTAGAAAGAATTTCAGAATAAGCAAGTCACCCCCAGATAAGTGGCATGGTTGTATTTTCAGTTTTTAGCCACTTTTTGTCCTCAAATAGGCCCTTTCAGGCTCAGATCATTTGCTTTTATTGTAACACATCATAATCTTTTTTTGTTCAAAATTTAACACAGTAAATTTCAGGAAGCAAGGCAAAAAAAAACAAAAAACAAAACAGAGATTACTCCTAAAATTTTAACATGGAGCTGCACACAAATATTTTCCATATTGCAGATTGTGTTGCTGATCGCAAATATACACCAATAAAGGGGGAACAGATGGTGGCTCAGAGCATAAATGACAACAGATGTTATTTAGGACATGTCTTGACAGTATGACCATATTCCTCTGGCTGTAATCATAGAAAAAACAGAATCTTCAGAAGTAACCACACCCTCTTCTCAACAATCAGGTACACACGATGCCAAACTGTATTGCTTTCTCCAAAATAGTTCCTAAAATGGAGCAGTATCGCTAACTAGGATGCATGCTGCTCACATAGAGCATTTCCAGTCGGCAGCCCACCAGTGGGAACACTCCAGGTGTCAAATACCATTTGATTAGAGGTCTCACCCACGAGTTTTTTTTTCACTCCTTTCAAGAAGCTGTGATTGCATCATAAGTGTAGTAGAAACGATGTGGGTGCAATCAGGGGAGGATTTGAATTAGAACTCCCACCCTTTGCTTCTCTCTCCCACAGCACAAAGCCGTTAAAGAGCGTCTAAGATTCAGGAGAAGGACCTCCTAAAAGTAGCTCAGCCCAAATGTGTCCATTTTTATGGGTTTGATGAAGCTTAGTGTGATTTTCAGCTTATTTAATTCATATTTGTAATAATGTGACAAAATCACATCAGAATTATGATGCCCCCCAGTGGTTAATGGCAAGAAAGTTTTTTTTTTCTTTTTAAGGACAATATATGGCCTCTTTTAAATGTCAGTTCTTCTTCATAATATATTTACCAGATCAATCACACAGTTTAAGTTTAGAAATAAGGGTTGGTTTAGCTACAAAAGGAACAGAAACTCATAAATGTTTCATCTCAATTTGTAACTTAAAATTTAATAATGGTCAAACTTTTCAAGTTCCAACATAACATTCATGTGTCAAAATAATTCCCTTCTTTTAGGAATCAGGAGGTGATTTATTGACCCCTTTTGGTAGTTAGCAGCCTCCTACTGTCTAATGGACTCATAATTGCAGTCTAAACACACTAAAAGTACTACAAACTTCTCTGCAAATTTAGGTTTAAAAAAATTGTATTATTTCAGTTAATTGATATATGTTTTTAATCGTAAGTATGGCTGAATATACAGGCAAATTTTTAAGAGGAATCTCTGTTATCTGACAGTGTTGTTTCCCAACAATTTCACCTCAAACAGCAGAGATTACACATAGATGACATCAAAATGACTTCCCCACTTACCCTTGAAATTAGACGGTCTATCAAGCAGCCAATTAGCAGAATATTAATCTATAACTGCTTTTCTGGTGTCAGCTCATTAGCTGTGAGGATTTGCTGCTTTTCTTTATCATTTATGACTGTACTGCAAACATGTTAGGAGTCAAGGATGCTGCTTTGTAAATTAATTGCCTTTTTTTTAAACTTGTTTGTACAATTCATAAAATAATTTTTAAGCTAATTAGCTGTGACACAAAGAATCATTCATGTTAGGCCAATTTTATGCCTGATTCTGAAGAAGCTCATTCAGATACCCCTGTTGTTTATGTGAAAGGCTAAAGGAGTTATTCTGTGATTTAGAGGAGGAAAATGCTCAGCTGTGTCTTGGGGAACTGTAGGGACAATGGTGGAGAGGACAACAAAGGTCTGAATTTTTTCACTGTCATTAAAAAGAAAAATAAAGATCTAATGATGATCATCAAAGAGTAGCAATGCTAAGGGGATAAAGGGGGGACAGACAGGAGGGAGTGTGTCATCTTTGTCGGTCTCCCAACAGCATCGTCACAGGTTTCAGCACCATGGACAGCTCCAACACCAAGTCAGCAGCCTGATGTCTTGGTTCCTACCTCCAATGTCCGGCCGTAGCGTCTTGTCGTATTCCTTCAGCAGATTGTTCAGGATCAGTGTGGCGTCCTCCTGGTGCGACCTGGGCACCAACATCTGATTGACAGTGGTGTCGTGGAGATCTTCATCGTCGTCGCCATATTCCAGTAGATCAGAGCTGAAAGTGTTGGGGGGGGGGTTGTTAATGAGAGGCGCTGATCTCCTCGTCATTAAAAAAAATCATTACAAAAAAAGAAAACTTTTGCCGCAGCAACGAAACGGTTCATATTTGACTTTAACCCTGTTGTAAACGACTGTCAGAGCCCATATTGTGGATCTGAGCGCAGAAGTAAATGGTTGTTGTGTGAATTTGCGCGAGGGAAGCCCTTCATAAATAATATAAAAAATAAAAAAAGCACCATAGGCGTTATGATCGGACTTATTTGTATAAAACACCTAATTGCATTTAACTTTTAATGCTTAAAAGAAACACCGCCCAGCTGTTGATCCTGCAAACTGAAGACAAAAGGTGTGAATGAGACTCACCGAGCACCTTGAGCGAGCATAAGTGTGAAGAGGGCGACCACAAACTTGATTGTCATTTTCCCATGCGTGGCTCTCCTCTGGTCACAGGAACTGCTGGACAGAGACCCCCGGCGTGCGCTGCTAGCGCGCTGCTACAATCAAGTACCAGAATCAGTAGGTGTGTACCCATCAATCCCTGATCTGAACTTCCTCATCCGCCCACGCACTTTCCACCACGCGTCATGTGCGGCCACACAACACCGGTCTCCCCCCCACCCCCTCTCCGCTGGCTCCACTCTGGAGGGCTTCCTCCGGGAAGACTCCCCGACGATCAATCAGGGTGATGAGTCCAGTGGATGAGGTGAGAAGAGGGGGGAGAGTGGAAGGGGAGTGGAATCGACGGGATCCAGCGGCGCCTCCCCCCCTCCCATCGTTTACAGCAGCTTGTGTGGGCTACAGACTGGTCGGGTGACGCTGTCTGCTGTTGGTGAGGGTGGTGGACCTTTAGGAGAGAAGCATCTGCTGTGACTCATGCACACACAACCAGGATCACAACTGATAAACTCACACACTCACATCCCCTTTTCTGTTTGGAAGCGACGTCATCATGAGCGTTATTAATTTCAACTCATGCATATGTAAATATTTACGTGAAGAGGTTTCAGAATAACATTTTGGCAGGACTGAGAGCAGCAGAATGTGTCTAAACTTGTAGGTTTTTCAAATTTGACACAAAATAGTAACATTGGGCAGTTTTTCTGAATGAACATTTCTTTGCAGTTTGAATTATATTTTTAACAATGCACAACCATTTCTTTGTGCCAAAAGCTCTCCTCCGCTCTTAAATTCACCGGCGGCTTAGTTTGGGCAACCCAGCAGCGTCCAGCCTCCAGACCTGCCAGGCTCCTGATCCACGCAGCACGAGCTCAGAGGCTCTGCTTCCCCCTGGTGGCTCGAAAAGGCCAAGTCGCAACGTTTCAAAGACTTCACCCTGGTGTTGCCGCCAGAGGACTCATTTCTAGACCTGTGCTGACCTGCAGGAATAATAAGAGCTGCCATTTAACACAAATCATCTTCAGTATTAAATGTCATCAGCCCAGTTTACATAACACCTAGTTAAAGCCTAATTCCAAAGCATTTGGTATGCTGTTTAGATGAAAATTAAAACATAATGATCTGCTGATCTGCTTCACCAAACTTTTATCGAAAATAATAAAATGTTGAAAGTGAGGCATTTTATCATTTCATTAAAAAACAATTAGCCCATTTTTAATAGTAGTAATATCCAAAAGGTTGTAAAAGTAAATGGCACCAAAAAAAAAAAAAAAAAAGCTAATTAGGTTCATTCACAGCAGGTCAGTGAATGATTAAAATACAAAAAAGGCACCTTGGAGCAAAATATTTCATGTCTCTATAAATTGTAAAATAATTTCAGGACAATTTTTCCCTGAAATTATTGATGAGGATAACTTTACTGAGACATGTTACTGCCATCAAACTTGAAATTTCCTAAGATAATACATGTCCCTGTTTTAAATGTTTGATATGTTTTCAATATTGGTAAAAAGAAAAATACTAAAATTCTTAGCTTTCACTTATAGGAAAAATAACAACAAAAATAGGCAGTTCCTGTAACTGAACTGTGATTAGCTAAATATCCAGTACCTCATGTAAAAAATGAACGCTTAAATACACTTTTCTAATTAAACACATTATTTATCACTCTACATAAGATTTTGATAATTTGGCTGAAATATGAAGACTTAGTAACAATAAATCAAACAATTCCCACTTTTAGCACTGATAAAATACATCGAGTTCTTGTCTAGCTGCAACACTTTATTGTTCATGTATTCATGGAGCTAATCAAAGCTTTGGAAGAAGAAGCAAACTAAATGAGTCTTCTGTGGAGGGAGTGCTGACAGATATATAGCATGTAACAAGACATATGCATCAGCAGAGAATCAAATCAATCGCACTAACGAGAGTCAGTGATTTCCTTCTTGTCTGAGCAGCTTTAATCATGTTTAAGTGAAGCCTCGTTTGAGCTACAGCAGTGCTGTAGAATACACGGCGTATTATACAGCATTATTCTTGATCATTTTAAGTATAACACACGATACAAATACAATACAGAAAACAATGATTGCTGCAAAACCAGCTACGATGGCTTTGCTGTGTGTTTGTAAAATTGAAGCACAAGTTTTACTTTTTAAGTCCTTCGAAAATCAAGTTCCCAACCAACGCTGAAGGAAATAAAGAGGTGAAATTTCATGCATTGGTAGTCGAAGGACAACTGTTGCCATCATATCCCTGCAAGTCTCTTTAAGTTGAGTGCTGGATGTGAATTACATTCCCCGGCTGATGCATCTGAACGCCAGTCTGCTTGACTGCCCATGAGCTAGCTTTGGATAAAGTCCACATAATCAATCCTAAATTCATGCCTAACACACACCAGCCACAGCTGTCCGGATGCAACACAGAGAAAAACAAGTGTTTGTCATCAGCTTGGGCCAGTCGGGGCTTAAATTGGAGGGAAGTGTTCTGCTGTTAGGGCCCCCCCCCCCCGACCGGGTGAAAGCAACTTAAGCAGAACTAAATCCCTTTTCTAACAGATGTATGGCAGATGAGTCTGTCACAGTGGCTGAAGTAAGGAGGGAGGGGTGCGCAGTCGTTTCTTGGCCGGCAATAGCGAGATTGATGATTGGATGGACGGAAGAATGGGTAGATGGAGAGGCAGTGGAGGGACTCTTTTCTTGGATGTCAAGAAAGACGTAGTCTTCCAAGTCTTAGCAGTGTGGGGATCCTCTGACCTGCAGGGAAATGAGTCTGAGCTTTCAGAATACTGTTTCATGTGTTTTCATTAACCAGTAAAGGACACAGGAATGTTTGTAGCCATTTGGAGCAATTTTGCGCAAAAAATCTGAAAAACACATTTCGTCCAACTGTGAAGTATAAATTGATCAGGTCTCTGAGTCCAGGCAAGTCTCAGATGTGCAGGGTCACTGTTCTGATTTGAAAGTGTTTTCTTGCAAATTTGTGTGTTTATCAAGTCAGACGAAGAGTTTTTTTCTTGGATTTTTTCCCCTCCAAGTTTTTGAACAAATTCTGCATAAAAATTGTGTCATGGTAGTTCAACTATGAAATCAGCCAAATCATAGGCTGTATAAAAAGAATTGGACACACTTCCTGGGATCTCAACTCATGGTTTCTGAGAGCAGCTTTGAAGCTAGTTTTTTTCATGCCAATATGGACACCATATCTGCCGAACCTCGATTAATCTGAAAATGGAGAAAAAGGTGGAACAAACAAGCCTGGCAGTCAGATGGGACATGCCATTTTATGTTAGCTTGCAAGCTTAACCTAAATTTAAACTTAAGATTCACAAAATGGATTTAAATATAAAATCAAAATAACATCCCCCAAACAGAATCCTGCCAAGGGCCCCCAAGATGCTAGAAACAATCCTGTAAGCACATGGGCATGCAGGAGAAGGTATTAAAGGGCTAAATTCAGAAGATAACTAAGATTATCAAAGAATATAGGGATGTTTTAGCCTGACTGGCCTTGGTGTCCACACAGAAATCAAAAAGGGCTACTTTCATGAATATTGCATTTCCATTTCATTAACTAAATCAGAGCAGTAACGATTCAACTAAAGCACAATGATCTCAAATGTGAAGAAGGACTCGATTCAGTCATGCACAGTGGAGCGCGAGCAGAGGCAGAGGTTGGGGGTTGTTTTCTAGGGAAAATGTCCAGTTTGCTAATCTGGACTCTGCTGCCATGTCAATTCTGGATGGTCAGGTGAAAACACAGACTTTCAGCTGCATTTCACTGGATTTCCTTTTACTCTGCTGCTACCAAGCACTGACATGTCACCGTAAATGCCAAGTAACAGCACTTTACATTTCCATAAATGAGGGCTCAATATCAGTCAGTTTAACAACAAATACCACAAAGTGTCATATAATCACAAAAGGAAAAATGCACTTTGGAAATAGTTTTAAACAGAAAGCTTGAAGTTATTTGCTTTAGGTCCACTTTAAGTTCAAAACATCAAAGATGACACATGACAAGATGCCGATCCCTTCACCATCTTAGTATGTCAGTATCTGGACAGTACACAAACGATATCCAGCGTCCCACTCCAGATGAAGGGGAACTACCAACATCCTTGTGATCAAAGAAGCGTTGAGGCATCTCCTCTCAAAACAGGGGCCCTTTTGTTCCTGAGTTTGTCTCACTACAGAGCAACAAGTCTCACATGCTGTGTGCTATTGTAATCTGTGGCCATGATACCAGAACACTGCGGTTGCTCACTTCTAGTTTAAATTAATCTAGAAATACTATTCAGACTCATCTCAAAGATCAGTCCACTTCAGTCAGATTTAAACCTTTTTCTTTTACAAGCAACAAGAACAGAATCACTTTACACAATTACACAAACTTTGAGAAAAAAAAAATATCCAAGACAAGAACATACCAGTAAAGTGAAAGTCAACATTAGATTTTGGCATTTTTCTTCTAAGGGCTTAAAAATGCAAACATGTAAATCTTTTTTCCATTTTTTTCCCGTCAAAGCAAAGAATTGAAAATGAATGTGCTATTTACATGATTCCCTTATGACGCTTGGCCTAATTTCCCAAAATCTTTGCAGTTACAAGGGTTTGGATCACAATGATTCAAAAACAGCGACTTCTCGGAACGATTAATGAGTTCCAGTGAAAATGGGTTCACTTGTGGGGAACCCCACAATAGCAAGCCAACTGTAGCAACAGAACCTGAGAGCCCAAAACTGATGAATATTTATGGCTCTGTTGTTCATTTAGGGATAAACTGCTAATAAGGAACACATCGTTTGTTCAAAGAGAGGAAAAATCTTAAATTTTGGTGACTTATTAGTAACTAAGCTAATGTGCTTACTAACAAGCTTGCAAAATTAGTAAGTTTAAAAAAAGTTCCCTTTGATAAAAATTGTTGAGCATAAAACCTCAAAAATAAATGGCTAGAAAAGAACAAGCTGGAGCATACAAAAAACACAAAGTGTTTGAAGATTAAGGCGACTGCCAAATATTAGCATGTTTTAAGCTAGGCAGCTGGAGGCATGCTGTTAGATTTTATATTTTGGAAAGATAGGCCTCATATTGGTGTGACCAGGATAAAACTACAAGTTTACTGAGAAGGTTTCTATGTGTTTTAGGATTTAAAATGATGATAATTATGTACAAAAACTAGATATCTTTCTGGTGGTATTGTGCTACAAAAGATATTTTGTCAATTGTAGTTTCCTTTTCTTTCTTTTTCTGGCAAACCGAACATCTCTTTCACATCTTTAAGAAGTCAAAGTATTATAATAAGTCAGGGATAAATGTTTAAAAACTCCTATTTCAGCAAACTCTTAGCAACTAAGCTAATGAGCTTTCTAACTAGCAAGCAATATCCGTAAGCTTTTTTTAAAAAAAAAAACATTCCCCCTCTTCAATGAAATCTTTTACCGAATAACATCATGTGCAATGTCAAAAATAAATTGTGAGAAAGAATAAACTGCAGCCAGATGTTTGAGCATTAAGATTACTGACTAGCATTAACATATTTCAAGCTAACCAGCTACAAAAATGCTGTTAAATGTGATATTTTGGAAAGACAGGCCTTTTATAAATTTGACCAAGCCTTTGCAATAAGTTTGATGAGCAGGTTTCTGTCTATTTGGGGATGTTTAAAACCAATTCTTTTTTCTTTTTTTCTTTCTTATTTTTTTTAATTGAACAACGCTGGATAGGGTTCTGGTGGACTTGGGCTAACAGGCAGAAAAGATGTTTTATTGATTACTTTCCTTTTTTTCTAACAGTCTAGAAGTCACTTTTACATATTTTCGACATTATTGTATCTTACAAAGTTAGGAACAAATAAACCTCCAAATGAACCAATTAAACACTGTAATCTCTCAGAGACCAAGCTAGCTAAGTAGCTAGCTAGCAAAATTGGTCATGTTTTTTTCCCCTTTTCAGTGAAATGTTTTATTAAATAACATCATGTGCAATCTGAAGAACACTTTTAGGGAAAGAATAAATTGCAATGTACAAAGAAAACAAGAAGTTTGAAAGTTAGGGTGGCTAGCATTAGCACATTTCAGGCTAGCCAGCTGGGAAAACCCAGTTAAATTTAATATTTTGCAAAGATATGCCACTTATTTTCACTAATGTTGGTTAACAGATGTTCTTTCTTGTATTTTATTTTTGTGTCCACATCTTTTTTTATTGCAGGACAGTTTTGTGACAGAGCTGTACCAAAAGGCAGAAAAGCTTTTTCATTGGTAGGAGTTTCCTCTTTTTTTTTGTTTTGTTCTTTTCTTTTAAACATGACTGTATCAGACTTTTAAGCAGTATGAAACAACATTCTAGTTTGAAAAAGAAATTAAATTTACCCAGAATTTAAGGCAGGTCAATCCAAATTACAAGAGAAAGTCAGACAGTTTTGTGCAAAGATTCAATGGAGATCGCAGTTTAAAGTTTGGCCATTATTTAGAGCTGTTGTATTTAGTCAAGTTGTCTGTAAAACTGACTCCTGGGGCTGGAAACAAGACACATTAGCAGGCTGGTCACTTGCCTAAATGGGATCTTAAACCCTGGTCGCTTCACTGAACAACACTTTCCAAACTCTCCATGCCGCTGCTGATTTGTATGTGACACACGTCAGTTCAAGAGCTGATCTCTCAACTGGGTATATTAGTTTCACAGCTAAGTGGCCCATGTTCAAAATTCTGTAAAATCACATATATCCAATCCCAAATTTGTACCAACATCAGTCACAGCAGTCACGCTGCATAAGTGGGTCAAAGATTTTCTCTTTTTTTATGCCGTCCTAAATCTTGACTTTTATCTTGTTTTAAACATTCAGGACCCTTTTCAATTGAAATCAGGTAGCATTATATGCTTTTTGAGAAATAATTTTCTCCGAGACTTTTTCTGTGAGTGTTTTTGGGAAACCAGGCCGGCTGCAGAGGGGTTTTATTCACAAGTAAGGCTATATGAGAACTAATTGCAGTTTCCGGAGAAAAGTTGTTTTTTTCTTAACAAGGCATAAAACTAAATTATTAATACATTTGCAGCATTCATCTCAACATGTTTCCCTCATGTCGTGTGAAATTAGATACCTTTTCAAATTCTGACCTAGATGAAGTGTGCCCGTGTGCTTTAAGAAAAGACCGACAGATACGTGATCGGTATTCCAGACAAAGACGAGTTTGTGGTTTCCTGTAAAAGAGAACGTCATGCAAACTGCAGCAAGACAGATGAGAAAGAAGCAAAGCACTCTCTCTCCTGGTAAAAAGTCTTTGAAGCAGTTTCTTTGCCATCATGTTGCTTTTTTTTCTCTGCTTTTTTTGTTTTTAGGCCATGAAAAACGGGAAAGGGATTCTGTTGCAGCCTTGCACCCATTCAAAGTGCTGGAATTAAAAAGCTGAGTATAGTTGTTGTTCTTCAAGCGCAGATATTTGTTTTTACATTTTTTTTAAAGCAGAGACCTTACAATACTTTTTTTCCCCTTTCAGTACACTCACTCTCTCCGAGTGGGCTTAAAAGTCTTTCCTCTCTTCCACAAACTGTCTCAGAAAAAGAAAAAAGTGATTATGTTGAGGTGACGACTCCTTTCACCACCGGTTCTCTGTTCAGGTATGTGGCCCAGTAGACGAGGTTGAAGATTCCGAAGAGCAGGGGGAACACTATCCGCGACATCTTGTCGATCTTGCTGACGCTGTTGTAGGTCTTCTTGGGGTCCACCATTTTGCTCTCCGAGGCTCGCAGCTGCACCGATGTGGTGTTGGAGATGGTGGAGATGGACACGTCCTTGGTGAGGTTGGGGGTGTAGTTGACCCCTGCTGAGCAGACGTTGTTGGGCTTTTTGGACAGCACCATGGGGTCTCGTTTCTACAGTGAGACAGATTACATCACGCATGTGTTAGTTTCAAGTTATATACAGATATTTTCTGTGCTACCACCTGTATGTTATATTTCATCCTGTCTGGAATGATTAGATGCTGTACAGAGGTGGAACAGATCTGGCTAAACATCTGGCAAAATATGGACTCCTGTGTAATTGATACCCACCGGTGGTGTCACGGTTTCATTTTTATTCATTATGACTCCAGTATTTATGTGAGTTTTCAGCAGCCCTTAACAAATTCACAAACAGTCAGCTTTCCTGGTCTCTTCTGATATTATTATAACTTCTGCTTTATCTGCTGTATTTACTGGGTGTCCACATCGATTAAAATAGACCTTAAATTCCACAGACTCATAAAACAGTTCTGGGTCTTCTGTGTTGTATTTTATTTTTTATTTTTTGACATAAAATGTTCCCAGCTGGGGAAAATTTTCGACTGCAGGCAGACCAGTTCTGCACCCAGACTCTCTTGCTTTTGTGGATGCAGTATGTGATTTGGCATTGTCTTGCTGAAAGCAGCAATGCTTTCCCTGAGTAAAACCTGAATAAACCTTTTGAGCAATGGTGCTTCCTTTCCAGATGTGCATGCTGCCATTCCACCTACACTAATGGACACTGGACATTTCAGTCCAGATTCTGATTTAAAAAATGTTACTCGATCTTCACAAACCTCGTGCTTTGTAGATGTTTTCCTCCTGCAATGTGAATGTTTAGTAGTTTGTTCAAGAAGGACATAACAAATTACAATTGTTGAACATCTCAAGCACATTGTTTTGACGTATTATTGTTACTTGGGTGAAGATCAGACTACAATTTTAGCAAATTTATGAAAAAGAAATCTGAATTAATTCCAAAGGGTGCACATACTTTTCATGCTACTGTGTCTCTGCATGGTGCTAACCTGTGAATTACGCACTGAACTGAAGTGTATATTTGGTCTTATTTTATTTATTTATTTAATCCAATATCCAGTTCAGCCTCCCACAGAACATCAGACCTGATAGCTAATACCAGTATCAGGAACAGTGCACCCCTGAGCCCTCTCTTCTTCAGTATGGAAGATGCAGCTTCCACAGGTTCCAAAGGTAACGTCAAATTTTGATTCTTCTGATGCAGGACATTTTTTTCTATTTGTAGCCTGTTTTAAATAAGAGGATGTTGGCCTTCCAAAATCAATTTTACATATGCTTTCCTCTTTGCATGTCAGAGCTTTAACTTGCATTTGTGAATGAAGTGTTTCCATACGGCGACTTCCATCACAGAACCATGTCTGTTTTTTATAAGACCCTGAAGATCACAGGCATTCAATTTTGATTTTCAGCATTGCCCCATGCACACAGAGATTTCACCAGACTCTCAGGATCATTTGATAGTCTTACTGTTGAGGAATGAAGTCCTCCAATTCTCAAATTTTACACTGAGGAAAATTACTTTGAAATTGTTTTGAAATTTTAAGGACACAATTTTTTGCAGACTGTTGAACAGTTTCCCATCGTTACTTCTGAGAGACTCTACCTCTCTAAGATGCTCCTTTTATATCGAGTCATGACTCTAACCTGTCGCAAATTTAACTAAATAGTAATAATATGTTCCTTCTGGGTTTCATTTTGCTACAAACTTATTTTTCAGCTTTTTTGTTGTCCACATCCCGAAATTTTTCAGACATGTTGATGTTATCAAATTCAAAAGAAGCTCTTATATTTTTCATTAAATGATAAAATGACTCACTTTTAGGATTTTATGTCATTTCTAACAATTTTTTTGTGAATAATATATGGTTTTATGAAGTTTGCACATTATTGCAATCATTATTATTATTATTATTTATTTATTTATTTATTTTTAATTTTGGACAGGATCAAACTGTTTTGAAGCTGAGGCTAATCTTAAAAAAAATGTGACTTATTGCAAACAGATGGTACCTTAGGGTGCTGCGCCTCCAGAGCTTTCTTGCCATCCCAGGCCCAGCTCCTCTTGGTGAAATAGTTCACCGTCGCGAACTCAATGAGGGCAGAAAAGACAAAAGCGTAGCAGACGGCGATGAACCAGTCCATGGCAGTCGCGTAGGCCACTTTGGGGAGCGAGTTCCTGGCACTGATGCTGAGCGTGGTCATGGTCAGCACCGTGGTCACCCCTGGGTGCAAAAACAAAGGCAGGGACAAGTTTAAATTAAGTTTTTATAACCTGGCTGGAAACGAGACGCAGCCAGCCTTCGCTCAGCATAAACTTGGCACTTTAATAGCTCCTGTTGTGAACAAATACGTGAAAAAGCTGCTTGACTCACCAAAGACAGTCCTTGCAGGAACCGACTCTCTGTTAAGCCAAAAAGACACTTGGGACAGGATTACGGTCATAAAACACGGCATGTACGTCTGGATGACAAAATATCCAATCTTCCTCTTCAGGTAGAAGTGGGCCATCATCACTGTGTACTCTCCTGAGGGGGACAAAAGAAAGGAAGTCAAGTCAGACGAGCAGAATAAGCAACAATAGATTAATGACAGAATAAATAAAACAGAAATGCATCAGGGTCATTTTGTCATGTTGTTTTCACTCAGATGATTTATTTAAAGGCAATTTGACCCATTTATACACAAAAAAGATGTTTTTATGACAGAAAAAATTGTTCAACAGCATCTACAGTCTCTCTGATGTTTAGAATCTGGATAAAATAGGGACTAATTATCACTTCAAACTTGATCAACAACTCTTCTCTTTTGTCTATCTCATTCTCCTTATTCCAATAATAAAATAAAAAGAGGACACTGGAATTGCAGTGTGACACTTAAAAAGAACCCAAGACCCAAATGAAAATGACTTAAAATCCATCATCAAAGTGAAAAATGAGTTAATTACTGCGATGATACTCTGATAGATTATTATTATGTAGTAAATGTCTAGGATTTAATGATGGACGATGACAGTGGGAGATAAATCCGGAGGTAGAGAGTGAGAGAGAGAGAGGAAACACAATATTCAGTAAAACTACTAAAGATTGCATTTGAGGTTTAAAAAAATCCTCTCGCCTGTAGCAGTTTGTGACTGCAGGCAGTGGTAAACTATGAAAACCCAATGTCTCTCTCACTCTCTTTCTCTCTCTGCCCCCACACTCATACGCAAGGCTTTCTCCACGTGAAATCCGATTTTTGAACCTCCCTAATCCCTGGTTACAATCTGCATCCTCCCATCAGTAAGAGAAAGAGAGGGAGTGAATGAGAAGGCGGGTGGGGGGAGTGGAGTGAAGCTTCCTGTCCCGGGATCCTCACTTAAGCCCCGCCCATCCCCCAAACCCCCCACGTCACAAGCTGAGGCGCGATGCGTGCAAACACACAGTGAAACACACATGAAGCATGACTTCCAACTGTTGACACTCTGAGCGACGGAGAGGGAGGACACTCGCTGCCGCTGACCACTGGTGGGATGGAGGGGGGCTAGCCGTGTGGACATTGCCTGTGTTTTCCTTTTCATGTTCCTTTTGGTTTGCTTTTTCCTTCCTTTTTTGGTTTGGCAGCTGTTGGTGGAATAATGACCAGATGCTCTTGATGGGACTGGCTGGCATGAAAAGGAAAAAGGAGGTGGTTGTTAAAATGATAGCAGGGTGAAAGAGAGGGAAATTAATCTTTTTTTTCACCACTCATCAGCTTCTCCACCACTACAATGCCTCAGTCAGGACACCCCCACCTGCACCGCCTGGGCCCTCTGACGCCCTCATGACTGCAGGCCTCCTGGTCAAACCCCCGACTAGTCGACTTTTGCTGCTCTGGGAAACATTTGGACTCTTCCAGGTGCTGCTGACCTGGGACACCTTTATCCTTGATGCATGGATCCCTACAGGACCAGGGGGAAGCGAACGAGAAGGAAGATGTTCCTCTGGTGGATCTTACTACTTTTCTCACAGGGATTTGTATTTCACAGCGTTCAAGGGGAGCTTCCTTTCATGCTGGGGAACAATGCTGCTATGATGGTCAACTGGTGAGTCTCACAGGAACATTAAAGAGCTACAACAAGGAATAATCCTTTGAAAATGTATTTTTGTACCTCTCAAGATTAACAGAAAAACACTATTCTTGTGAATAATGTTCCAGTTGGCTTTTGTATCATCTTCTTTTTAAAATCATTTATTTTAGGAGAGATATTGCTATCTAGGGCAGAAGAAGCCATGTCCTTAAACATCTCAGGTATTTAAAGAAAAACTCATGAACTTATCTCCTCTTTCATGTCTTCAAATAGCAGTCTTATCTAAAATTAGGTCTGCTAATTAAAGGCTAACACCATCAGAGCCATCCAAAGCTCTAAGCTATGAACTTAAACATACAAGGATTCAAGCCCATGTTCATCGTCATCAAACCATCTTTGGAGATTGCGAAAGTTGAGTGAGGGGATAAATGAAAGTTGGGAACTTTATTTTTAAAGGAAGTGTTTCTGAAAATCTCTGATTAAAAACCAGCTTCTGAAAATCCAGAGGAAGTCAAGAACTAATGATGAACTCTTACCATTGAGAGTAATAGGCCAAGAAAGGTCAAACGACCACTAAATGGCTTTTGTTTTACATTTAAGATCATTATGAAAAAAATCAGCAGCTTGGCTTTTTTACAGAATAAATGTACAGGACGTCATTGCACCTATATGGAGTCCTTTTCTTTTCCTTAAGAGATAACCTTAAATATGTCTGATTTTCCATGCTGAATGAAAGCCATTCAACTGTGCCACTGTAGCTTTCCTTGACACCTGTGGTTCCTCCCTACAAATGACAGCTATAAATTGATAGAAGTTTAATCTGCATTCACATGTGTGACTGCATGCATGTCAACTGCACCCATGGTAGAAGTACTCCATGTAAAATGCGTTAACATGAAGAACTGGTAGAATAACAATCACAGAAAAGGTCATTTTTGACCTGCCATAGTTACTAGGAACGTACATACAAGATGAATTAACCCACTGGACTAAATGTGATCTAGAGCTTCAATATCATTACTGATTTGCCCCGTTTTCAGACAAAAGCTTTGGACTCCATACAAGTTCCTGCTTCTAGTCCCACTACGTAATTCATTCTCAAATGATGTTTGGTGTTTTGTTGTCATGACAGCAGATGGTGGTTTGACAATCAGGATGGGCATTGTGACGTACCTGTAAAGACAGTGACTTGGAAAATTGTTTTATCACTAAAATATCTCTACACACTACTAGTAGTGTTTTAAGTGCAGATGAGTCCAGACTTTAACTGTAGCTTAATACACAAAAAAATGTATTCAATCCTGGACTCTTATGGATGCTAAAGAGTCACTATGGAGCTATATTTGAAAGGTAAGACCAACTTGTTTAGGCTCTTTTCTTTGTAAGGTTTAACCAATCACATCAGGTGCCCTTCCAGGTAGTGGTAGCCTAATGGTTACAAGTTTGGGATCGGGCCTGGAGAACCCAGGTTCAAGTTCCCAGGTTGGCAACAGAGGTGACCCACTGTGGGCCCCTGAGTAAGGCCCTTAACCCCCCAGTTGGTGTGTTTTGAGAGGTATATACTGATAAAGATTATTATTATTATTATGCCTGGTATTGCCGTATTCATTCACTTTGCAAAAAATTCTTTCTTGTGAAGCGGTCACCCATTCACAGCCATTTTCCCTGGTACATAACGTACCAAACCAGTCCCAATGGGCTTTGACCAATAATTCATACAGGAGTCTCCTCTATTTGAAACAACTAAAACAGCTGCAAAGTTACTAGTAACCTTGAATTAACAGGCTTTTCCTATAAAATCAAGAACCACTCTACTGCACACCCTTTTTTATGTATTTGTTGATGCAGCACGGTGGCTTAGTGGTTAGCACTGTTGCCTCACAGCAAGAAGGTTCCTGGTTCCTGGTTCCTTTCTGTGTGGAATTTGCATGTTCTCCCTGTGCTTGCGTGCGTTTTCTCCAGGTACTCCATCTTCCTCCCACAGTCCAAGAACATGTATGTTAGGTTGATTGACATAGGTGCGTGTGTGGATGGTTGTTTGTCTATGTATGTGGCCCTGCGATGGACTAGCAAGCTGTGCAGGGTGTACCCCTGCCTCTTGCCTGCAATGGGCTGGGATTGGCTCCAGCAGACCCCCGTGACCCAGTAAGAGATTCAGTGGGAATAGAAAATGGATGGATAGTCAGGTTGTCTCTACATCACATCTCTTGTTTCTCCGATTGGGTGCACATCTGTCCAAAGGTAGCTTCTTCTGCATCTGTTGGTACTGGATCCAAGAAAATCAAAATTGAATTAAGATGAACTAAATTAACTTCTGAAATAAGGAGGGCTGGTCAGTCTATTTCATGACACAAACCTTCATGTTTATATAAGCTTGGGACCAGTGATATCAATGGTTGACACAATGGGGTTGATGTGAGATTCAGTGTCCTGCCAAGGGACACATGTGCATGTGATTGAGTTGGGAAGTGATCTAGTAGCATTCCAGTTAGAGGACAACTGACTCTAAATGATCTTTGTCTTTTTTATTTTTGGTGTATCCCACAATTGATCCCAAAAACAACACTGCATCCCATAACAGAAGAGGACATGGGCCAATCTCTGATCAGTGGCTCAGCTGAGTAGCAAGTTGGTCAAAATGGTCAAGCAATCAGTCTCACAGTCAGCCTTGCAGCAGCCCCTCTGACAGAGAATCTCTTGCCTTTCGCTGAAACTACTGATTGAGCCAACGAGACAAAGTTTCTGCTGTGCTGTTAAAAAAAAAAGAGAGAGAGAGGGAAAAAAGCAGGGGAAATCCAGACTTTTAATAACGATTCCACTAGAAACTAGAGGGAAGTGTATTACAGTTCTGCTTTACATAAGAGTATTAAACAGATGCCTTTCAACCCCCCCCCCCCCAACCATCCTCCACATGTCAGAGCGAAGCTGTCCAATCCTCACGTACATACAAACACTTCTTGTTCCAGCTTAGTGTTGACCCGAACTCATTTTGATAATATTTGCAGTTCGGTTAATGTAAAAGTTATATTTCTCCAGTTACAGCCACATGAATCAGTATCCTCTGAAGTCTTACCCAGGAACTTCAGCAGCATTAAAACTAACACACACTTCAGATTTAAAATGGAGTTTATTGACCTCATTTTGTATGTTGGTATGCATGACCGTGGGAACATTCAAAGGTCTACATGGGTAAAATTTAGCAGAACAGAAACCCCCAAAACACAGATGCACTTAGCGACAGCCACCCTTCCAATCCCTCACTGATCTGTGATGTCATCTTCTTATGCAAAAGCTGATGGGTGGTTGGATGGGGGGGATTAACCCTGGCTCTCAGGTCCCTCCAGCTCTGTTTGTGTGGCTGTGTGCACGCTCATGGACTCATGCAGGGATAAGTGTTGTTTGACAGGGCTGTTGGGGCCTGTAGACAGCTGGTTGTGTGATGGATAGGCTACTCTCCCCCACTGGCCTCCACTCATTGACTCTGATCTCCTGATAATGTTTCCGGCATTTAGTCTCCGCCTCCCCCAGCCATCTCTGAGCGTTCATCTTTTCCTAATCTTGAATTAGTTGTGTCACGTTCCTCGGTCATACACTTGTTGTGCATCAAATCCTGCATTAATTTGCTCACGGAGTAGATATGCAAGAAGAGCAACTTTTACTACTTCAAATTTATTTCGACATGGCTGGACCACTGCTGGACGCTGAACCGACCTTCAAGTCAAGCTCCAGTCAGGCAGAAGATGGACTGGTTTCCTTAGAAAAGAGCTCCCAGCGTCTGGATGACACTTTCAAGAAGTAATTGGAACGTGAAGAAGTTTACAGTGGGGTCATTTTCTACCAAATGCATCAGCTCACCTGGAAATGCCTGAGAGATTAACGATTAGTGAACCTGGCCAATGACCTCACCTGACTTGAACTTTGAGTCATTCTCAAACCAGGCTCCATGGATCTGGTCAAAGACTAACAAGACTACAACACTGTGGATGTCATTCTGTATCATTTATTTGTTAAAATTGCTAAAAATAAAAAAAAGAAACTTATTTCTGTAATCAAGCTAATTAATCGGTGGAGCTTCTTCTTTCCAGCCATCTATGCAAACATATATGCTGCCATTGCATTTTTGAATTAATTGTAAATTGATAAACTAAAATAAATTACCAAACTAATAAACTAAATCTTGAGGAACACACATCAGTTATGATTCTAAATGAACTCAAAGACAATGAAGCCATTTCAGGTGTTTAGGTTGGAGATGTAGCTATATTAGTATACAAGTAACTGGTTTCTGACCAGTTACTTGTATTTTATCATAACTATTATTTTTTTTATTATTAAGTTTTTTTTTAAGTTGTTACCATTTTCTGAGTGAAATGTCTGATATGCTTTGGGCAAAATATTACAAAGATATAGTTACCAGTCCATTTTTTAAACCATATTTTTACAGCTCTGTTGATGGAAGCTAGTTTCAGTGGGCGGAGTCAGTCCCCCAACTCCACCCCCACGTGTGCCTCTTTTGAAATCACTCATACAGCTTTGTGTTACCTACTTTTAAGGCACAGTGAACGCAGCATGACATGAAGTTAGACGGTGATAAACAAATAATTTGACTCCAGTCTGGGTCTGTGATGTCACAGTGCCCTGTAGAACTGAAAGGATTAATGAATTCATTTCTGACTTAAGACTGCTCCAAAATCACGGGTTGTGTTAGGTAAAGACTTTTTAGTTTGTAGTGACTTCCAACACCCAAACACTAGTGATTTATGTTTTCATAATGCAATCTTTAAGCTGTTTGCCCCCCTGACATTTTTTTCTTCAGTGACAGCTTTGAACTTACTACACTACTTCAGACACTGTTATGCTACACTTTCTTGGCATCACTGGGTACAAGTTCCTCTTTTAATCCTCTCGTTTTCAGGACTTAGTTTGTCACAAACATCAAAACCGCAACTGCTACATCAGTACAACAGTTGTAAATATTTAAAGAGCACACACCTCTGCTTGTGTGAATGTCCTCTGTACCGGCAGTTAGCCCAATCAGATGGTACTGGTTGAGCCTGGAGCCATCTTCTGCCACCACTACAGACTTGGCCGCCCCCTGAGTCCAAGTGTAGACCACCTCCGACACTGGATAGGCATCTGAGAGACAGGCAGAGTTGACTTGGAATTTTAAAGATGAACACAAAGCACTCTTATGTCACTGTGAAGCCTAACCCAGCCTGCACGTCTGTACAGTTTATGTGTTTTTTGTGAGTTATAAGTGGGTGGATGTCTGAGCGTATTCATGTTTCTGCCTTGTTTCTGGGTCAGAGGTGAGCTCTCCTGTCAGCAGGAACCAGCCTGTTTTAGATTAATCAAAATATGTTGCATCACACTTGTGATGAAAAACAGAGCGCCAGCAGAGCCCTCTGCTATTTCATTTATTTATGCTGGACACTGACTCATCTTCTGCTGTCGTGCGAACTCTGAAATATGAAAAAAGGGAAATTGTCAATGACGTAGTGAGGAGATTTTTAGGTTTGAATTTTTATGAGATCTGGAATAAATATGATTATGGGTACTAGAGTTTATTCAAACACACTGCAAATTGGAAAACAATCATTTCCTTTAAGTAATTCACTCACTTCACTGTTTGAAAATACTGCAATGTTTTTCAGAAAAGCTACAAGAACAGAACCTTGGAGGATAAGAACATTCAGCCACATGCACAACAAAATGTGATTGTAATTGTTCAATATATTTGATAGGCTGAGAGAGGCCATTTAATGTAATTATTATTTAAATATTTCTATACTGTGTTTCCAGGACAACAGGTGCTGGTTTATTTCCCTCTAGTTAAAGAAAAGAGGACTAGTCATTGATACAAGCATTGTCTGTTAGCTACAGGTCGTCTGTCCTTGGGTTCCAACTTGCTAGACAAATTAGAGATCTACTACAGCTGTGTTAAATGAGCTTCTCCGGGCACTTTTCTGTACTTTTCCTGTATATTTCCCCAACAACAGTACCAGAAAAAGCTTGACTAACTTCTGGCTCCAGATGTGAGTCCATCTGCACTGATTCCCATTTTAAAAAGTCCAGCTTTACAGCAGAAATAAAAACCTACAGCCTGGTACAAAAAAATTGCTTAAGTTTCCAAAGATAAATTTCATATTCATTTCTGTGTACTTGATCAGGGAAAAATAATGTAAAATTATATAAATTTATGCATAATTTCTTGCATGGTTATTGAGCACTTTTGTGAGCTTAACTTTTAAACTGTGAAAATGCATTAGTAGTTTTATTTTCAAGATAATATGGCTTCCTGTGCTGTTAACTATGCTAACCACTGCTCTTGGTTGGACTTAAAGGGTCTGTGATTAAATCTGTCCATTTTATCTTAGCTCTGATGAAACTACAACATTAATTGATCAAATCTGCCTATGCTGACAGTCCTTGCTTCAGATATTGGAAGTGAAATGAAGTTGTCGCAGCCAGAGCTCTGGAAACCCTCGACTGTAACTCTAACTCGACCCAACAGCTCTTGTTTCAGATGTCTCTAAGTTTGGGAGTGACATCAAAAAATCAAGGACAGATAGATGAATTTGATCAGAATGAATATAAGGTAGCATACATTAGCATCGTAGATTAGCATCAGCTAACCCTAAATAGCTTGCTTGTAGCAAATCCAGTCACACGAGAATGTTCTAATCAATCCCCAAACTTGCATGTTCCTTTAATTTGCTCATTTTTAGATTAATCAAAGGCAAAGTAAGCTCCTGCCAAGACTGCGACAAACATAGCTGATACATCTGGACTCTTCACAACCCTAAGAGTGATATCACAGAAGGTTTTCTATAGTTATCTTCATGCAGTATGGCAGCATTCCCTGTATTACTGCCCCACATCTCCCCTTACAGCTGAGCAGATTTTTTTTTAATGTTCTCAGAAGGCTACATGCTTAATTCTCGGGGATGGAGAGAAATAATTCACAATGCAAAGGGAGAAAAGCCTTCCAGGAGATTTGCACATGTGCATGGCCTAGTATTGTTTTCTCATCTAGATAATCCTGGCCCTAAATGCACAATTATTCACATGACTATGAGTACAGAACATGGGATTTAAAATGGTTTTGACGCTATCACCAACAGTAAAGCACTTGAGACTTGTTCTTGTGTAACATGGCCGGCATTGTTTATTTATGGCCTTTAGAAAGCATCTTAACCTGCATGTTTCCATTCTTGTTGCTTTGCTTGGCAGCTCGACGCTGCTGGACACTGTATTCGGTGTTTAATTTTAGTCACTGGCAGACCAAAGGCCAGGACCTAAAAAGGAGTGTAGATTGCAGAAAGGGATTACTGGTGAATTTCATTACTCAGACGAAGAGCTAAAGACGTTGGCAGGCCATGCACTGCACTTTTGCCAACTTCTCAACACTTCTCACTTCTGGCTTTTCTGCTCCTCCCCTCTGTGAGGCTACCACTCAGACAATACACATTTTCCCCATTAATGTTCATTGTGACATATGTGTGTGTCCAGTTTTACCACAGGAATGATTAGATGTATGGTCATGAGTTTGAATGAACACACGAGGGATGCCATTTTTCGGATGAGAGCGATACACACTGTTTGGATTTTTTTTAAAAAAATGGTCATCACCCAGATTTAACTATGGAGCTGAGAACAGGTCATGTAACCCTAGTTGATGCAGTGAGGAGCTTCTCAACGATTCTTGTAGTCGTGAGGAAAACAATGATTTTCTGATTCAGACGGGTTTGCATCAAGCAAACAAAAACAACTACAGAGATTCCTGAAAGTATTAAAACTGGGTTAAGAACTGTCTCGATGCATTATTAAAACCTGGAGGACTGGTGAACTCTCACAAAGGAAGAAATATACTGAACAATTGGAATAAAAAGCACGTTTGATGAAATCTAATAAAAGAAAATGGGTGGTAGAATGACTAAAAGTCAGAGCAATTTCACACAAACAATGCAAAGATTCATACTAAAGTGTCTGGCCTTCAGAATACCGTTAATCTGTGTTTCTGAGAAAGATAGCTTAAATTTGCTAATGAACATAAAAATTGGGTTCTTGAACAATAGAAAATTTAGTAATTTGTTCTGAGAGGTTTACTGTGTTCCAAACTGAAGAGAGCAACAAGATAAGAAGAGTGATGGATGAAGCGATGTGTCGTGGTTTGGGTGTTCTGGAGGGTTTTTAGTTTGATTCATCGTGTTTTACTTGGTTCTTCAGTTATGATATTGTTTGTGACCCGTTTCCTGTTTTATTTTGAAAGTTTGGCTTCTTTTAGGTTACATTTTGTTTGGCTTTCCTGGTTCCCATCTCCCCTGATTGTTTGCACCTGGGTCTTGTTATCCCATCTATATATATTGTCTCGCCTTTCCCTTTGTCCTTGCCGGTCCATTTGGGGGTTTTCTTGGTTCTGCTGGTCCTCCAAATCTGTGATAGGGGATGTGTTGTTCTTGATCTAAGCTTCTTTTTTTCTTTCCTGTAGTGGAGGCATTTTAAGTTTATTTATTGTGAAGTCTCTTTGTTTAATTAATAGACTTTTGTTTGAAACTGCTGGCGCTTCAGCTTCTGTCTTTTGGTCCTGCAACCATAATTCATAATAGGATGTACCAGTCATAACTACCACTGACTGTACATACCTGTGGTGGCAGTATCATGGTCTGGGGTTGCTACATCTCTTCGTGTCTTGATTCAGCAACAGTATGTACCAAAAAGAACATTTTAACAAGTAGAATTGTTTTTTCATTGTTTTTTTTTTCAATACCAGGATTCAGCCAATTGCAACTCCAAATGTTCAGTTACACAGTAAAATCTGGCATTTTCAATGATCCACAAAGAGCTGTTTAACCAGGAGAGTTAATTTCACAGCTTTGCTCACTTTGTCTTCTGGGAATTTAATCTAGTTTCAGAGAGGCTAAGTCCAGGGTCAGCTGCTGGGGTTCCTCGGTCTTCCCTTTTATTCACCTTAAAAACTTCTCATCCCCTTATATTTTCTTAAATACTTTCAACCTCCCCCCCCCCCCCCCCAC
>JAOWBL010000012.1:5836621-5876239 GCA_028564865.1 Zenarchopterus dispar
CCCCTTATTTTTTTTTAAATACTTTCACCCCCCCCCCCCCCCCCCAAAAAAAAAAAAAAAAACAATGCTCATGCTACATTAAGGAACATTTGTACCACCTCTGGAAACCTCAGCCTTGCATAGAGAACATTATAGTGTAAAACAGCCCCATATTGCCAATATAATATCAAGGTTTGACAGCTGATTCACATCCCACCTCTTCCCCACCTGCCAAGAAAGAAAGATCAAGGAGGAACATGACAAGGATGTGAAAGAGAGAGGAGAAAATGAGTGTATTCTGATGCTTGTGATGTAGGGTCGGTGCTCGTCTTATTTGTAACACAAGTGCACACTTGAGAATCATTGACCTGAAGGGATTCACCAGAGATTAGTGTCCGTTACCTCAACTGACTCTTGAGCAGACATTTATGCCTTACTTGCAAGAAAAATCATAACTTTGCCACAGAGGGATGACTACATGGACTGAAATGCAGACTAATCTTCCAAATAATCAACAGTATGTACATTATTCTTGTCACTCACTTCCACCTTTCACCTGCTCGGCTTGGACTGGGATGATTGGATTAGGGTTACCCATAGGAATGCCCAGCAGCTTCTTGGATGATAATTGGATTGAGCTAAAATGTGTAATCTGACATACTATGTGTGGGCGGGTCGTATCGCACTAAAATCTAGGGATAAGAGCCTCATCCATTTAGCTGAACAGACTCCTGAGGTGTGGCGTTTGGCCAGCTCGTTCTTTAAACACCAGCAGGACAACTCTATATGTGTCCTCACCGGTTGGATGCACAGATAAGCTGCCCTGTTAAGAAGGCACCAGGGACAACCCGTCTTATCACTGGCCTAATTAAGCATTGGAAAGCCTGAAGCATAATAAGGGTTGCTGCGAAAACACACCATAAACACTAATAGAGAAATTTGCTCCTGACATGTCCTGGATACAGTTTGAATGATGCTTCAAAGCTTTGAGCAAAAATAGTAGGATAAAAGTTAAATAGCAATACAGCATAAGTGTAGAGAGCAGGAAAAGTTATAGATTGCCTTAAATGTAACGATCAAGAATGAATTAACAATAAAGTGAAGAAAGCAGACTCAGCAATCTAACTCTGTAAAAGCAGTGAACCATTAATTACCCTGAATAATGTGCTTTTGTTCTCTAAATTTAGACTATGCTTATGCACAACTTACTGCATTTTGGTGGCAAAATGCCATTGTGTAACAATATTAGCTGGGATTAGAGCATATTGTCGGAAGCGGAAAGATATAGACGTTCAGGGATTTTACTCACAGCTGCCAAACTTGAGTGGGCAGGCGTGAGCGTCCATGGGGAAGTCCTCCAGCTGCATAGGGCATTCTGCTGAGATGGTCAGTCTGGGAGAAAACAAAAGCACATACAGAAGTGTGCTAAATGGCTCTTAAAAAAAAAAAAAATCCTTGTCCTCAAGCATAAACTGATCCATTACAGGAGACAAGTAATTGATAAATCACCAGAATGACATTGATGATAAAATGCAATGACAGGGACATTGTTTTTCTTGAATCAGTGTGGAAAAACCACGGGGATTCTGTGACATTTTCTCTCATGAAAGCAAAATAATGATGTGGTCAGATGCAGACACTTGCAAGTCCAGGGTTTCTCTTCGTCAGTATTGAGGTGACAACACTACCACCTAGTGGTCAGAAAGTGTCACTGCTAATAATCTCTACGGAAGAAACAGAAACTTCCGTTTTTCTTTTTTAATCCAAATGATACTTAAAATAAACTCTCATGGCATTAATCTTTTCATTGTATTATGCGCAATCAATTTTTAAAATTTCATAATCACTTGAATTCCTTTTCAGTAAATGATTGCGTTTTGACTCTCATTTCCTCTTAGAGATCTGCAATCTTTCAAGGCCTGCTGTGATCATTTTTGCTGTGTGCCTCTTAGTGTCCTGAAAGAACAGTAAGACTAAATAAATCAACCATGCACACAAGCCATACCCACCTCATAATGCCTCCCACCCCCACCTTTTTTTTTTTTAAACTATCTGTCCTAGATTGAATAAAATCCCTCTGGGGTTGTTCTGCTCTTTACATGAGGCTGAGCAGTAATGCAGTACTGTGGTGACAATGGTTCAGTGGAGCTAGCTGGAGTAGAAACTAGTACAAGAAAACTCATTGCATTAAAGGTTTTATTTGTTAGGTTATTTGTTAATAATTAAATTAAAATCATACTTGTAATTAATATTATGTTGCCTGGGATGACACAAAATCCACTTGGGACATGTTTTTCTTAGTTCTAATGCTTCCTGTGTGTTCAGCATGGAGAAGGTTTCCTAATTAAATCAATAAGGTGAAGTGAAGCGTAACAAAGTAGGACAAGAAGCCACTTCTGGTTCCCACAGACAACTGTTTTTTTTTTAGTTTGTTTTGTTTTGGGGGTTTTTTTCCCTGTGGTACAGGCAGGGGGGTCTCGGCTTCCACATCAATGCAGTATCATGGAGATTAGGTTATTGTGTGGAAGTAGCCCAAGGTTTTGTTTTATGTTTTTTTTTTTAATTTTTTTTTTTTTTTCAGCAGAGGAGAGGCAAGGGTGTCTTTGAGATAAATAAATGAGAACATGGCTGTCAGCAATTACACCATGTTCTAATTATTCATGTAGCCTTGCCCCATTATCGTGATGAGTGTAGAGAGAGCAGGAAACTTTGAATGTATGCTTCCCTTTGCAGGTGGAAAAACAGATTAGTTTCTCCTTCGTGATTCTTGTCAGCAGGTGGTGACTATGAATTGAGTGCTAAGTACAGAACGTACTTCATATGCACAGCCTTGAAAATGTTTTTTTTTTTAATTGAGCTATTTTATTGGGGCAGGGGCATAATTTTATAAGTTTAGAATACTGAGAAATCCATTTATTTTCCAATCAGTAGATACATCCTGATGACAGTTTCTATGCAATATTTCAAAATATCTAACAAGTCAAATTTTTGCAGATATAATATCCAATGTTCAGAACTACTTCAGTTTTGGCAGGTTTGTCTGTTTCTGCAACCGTTTTAGCCATCGTTTATTTTTGCTCAAAAAAGACGTCTACCATGAGTTGTTGCAAGACAAGCTTTTAAAGTAGGTGGAGTTGGCCACATCTAAGTGGCTTCTGAGAGTTCATTGTCCATGATTTCCCAGAGGAACAGTTGATTTAAATCTTTAGAATGACTCATACAAGTTTTAATCATTAATGTGAAGCAATAAACACTTTACATCATGCCCGTGGGAGCCAGTTTCAACAAAAGAGCTAATATGACTTTTTGGTACGTCATGTGACCTGTAGTTGTTTTTTTTAAAAAAAAGTTTCTTTTGCAGTATGGACAAATATTCATTTTTCAAATTACAGAAAAAAACCTCTCATTTACTTTTTTTTTTTCAATAAACGTGTTTTTTTTCAGAAATATGGTTGATCTTTTAATTCACAATCCTAATTTCTGCAATTTAATCAGCAGTCATCTTTGTAAAGTTTTGTTATTGCAGAGAAAAAACTCGGACACATGTAAATACAGTTTTGAAGATGAGTTACCATGGCAACAGCCAAAGCTTTAAAACAGAATCATTCAGTTGACTCTACATACAAATTATGCATGTAGACATTTATTGTTGCAATTTGGTGTAACCTGAAAACACCCAGATGGCCTGTGAGTGAGTGAGTGAGACAGTGAGAGACAGAAAAAGAGAGAGAGAGAACATTAATGGAGGGAACAGCATCAGGGCAGCTTGTGGCTCAGCTCTGCTAATGACAATCACAGTAGCGTAACAATCGGATGATTAAAAGCAGCCTGCTGTAGCTTTGCTCTTATGTCCTCTTTTTTCCCTAAACATACAATCAAATGGACATTTTTGACATTTAAACCCAAATACATGTACACATGTTTTGACTTAAATACACACACGTGTGTGTGTGTACGTGTGTGTATACATATATATATATATATATATATATATATATATATATATATATATATATATATATATATATATATATATATATATATTAGTTTTTCTACATGTGTGTATTACAGTTTCCCTTTAGGTATCAAAGTGTTATTGAATTGAATGACTTAATCCTAAATATTTATTGTGGAGGAATGTAGTTGTTCTTCCTATCGGCAATGCTTCAGTTCACGGAGGTTTGTTAAGAAAGCTCTGCATTACCGAGTGGTATAAAGCAGTAGTTTGCCAAGTCAGTGGATCCTACCAGGTACAACATTGTAATGGAGAAACAACAACTGAAAGGACCAATGAGACGTTTGCACCCTTTTACAGTTTTACCCTTCTAGGATTTACATCAGACCACACTAATGGAAATCCATGAATATTCTAACACATACCATAATGGCCCAGACCGCCAAACTCTCAAAAAATCTGCTTTTATTTAGGTCTGCACAAGTGTTGATGATAAATTTATCAAGCACTGATGATTACCAGCACAGGCAGCAACTTACTCTCTTAAATCCTATAGAAGCAGCAAGGGGGTACTTAGTATTGCCAAAGGCGAAAAATAAATAAATACTTTTTATTTATTTTTCGATTCAGAATGGCGCCATCCACAAAAGCCATCATCCTATCTACTACATAAGAAATGCTCCATCTTTCCACTAAATTTTAATACATTCGTACTTGGTAATTTTTTTTTTTTATATTATCTAACTGACAAACCAACAAATAAAATGTTTCAGGAAGTAAGACCCTCTCAAACCTCTCCACCAAGCCAGAAAAGGGCTCATTTCATATCATTATTTTGTGGTTGTGTTCATATGTAAACATAATGTGGTGTAGAGAAGAGTTATCGTCACCAGGGGTTCATTTTTAGCCTTGCGCTCCTTGTTTAGATCATTTTTTCTTACAAAATCATTGTCAATAACTAAACATTAGTTTAATTAGTCATTGGTGCATCATTTTACATGAGCCACTTGAACTTGTTTTATTTTAGGCAAAACGTCTTCATTTAAACTAGTAACAAAAAAAAAAAAGAGGAAGAAAGATAAGACCTAAAGTAAATCCTTGCTAATCCTTGCTCTTACTATAAAATTACTATATTATGTATTTTATCAGGATGGTTGTGATACATCTAACTGTCCACTGGGTGTCACTGTTTTCCATCAGTCTCAGCCAAACATTGAGGATTTCTGTTTCTGCAGATTTTTGATGCTTGTCCTGTCTGTATATGTGTCTATTACTGGCAGAAAATGAGGAAAGTTTTGTTGTTCCATTATTAAAATATGCTGCTAACCTTCTGAGTTTCATCACTGGGTTTGTTGAGAGCTCTTCAGAGCATGATGGCGTACCTCATGGTGTAAAGCAGAGTGCCATCATCCTTCAGCCTCAGCAGCTTGTTAGGCGTGGTCATGTTGTGAGCAATGGACTTCTTTCCATTAAGGAAGAAGGTGTCCGGGGTCCAGATGTTACTGGCCAGCAGGTTGTTCAATGGCAGCATTTCCATGGGCCCTTTGAAGCACAGACGCTCGTCTTTCCAACTCTGACGGAAGAACACGTCTATGGTGTATTCCTGAGACAAACAGCCACAGATGTTGGTGTGGGTTGGGCTTTAGAAAGTCAAAATAACCATTTTCAACAGTCTGATCATTTTCTTCCACATTACATTCAATAACAGAGCTTTAAATACGGTTTTGGGTGCTTGTCCTTCATATTTGAAATGTAAGATTTTAGACTGCACATTGAAGTGTGCCTATGCAACATAAATCTGCCCTTTTGACTTGTTTCAAATTCTGAAAACCAAATGACCATGAAATACACAACGCAGCACCCGGCAGAATGACAACACTGTTGTTAGCAGATTGACATGCAGTATACAAGCTTTTATGGACTGAAGAAACATTCAATTCTCTTGAAATTATGCATTAATCAATCACAGTTCTCTGACAAAACCTTTCTCCAGCTGATTATAGTAAAGTGGTGGGTTTGATCACTGCTGTGTCAACGTATGCCAAGGATATAGCAGAAAGTAATGGAAGATTTAATGAAAGAGCAGCTTCAATGCATTTCGTTATCCAAGTAGAACCGAATAGTTCATAGGAGAAGGGATTAATGAAGAGGTGAATCATTTGGAACAAGTTAGAATGGGCCAGCCATGTTGCATTAAGTCTTAAAAGTTGAACTCCCTCACATTAATTTTATATCCTTTCCACACAGCCAAAAAAGAGCCAATCTTCAAAGACACAACTAGGACATGAGTGCTCTTCCACGGAGCAGCAGGAGCAGTGGCATCGCTTTCATGAAATGTAAATATCTGTTTCCATCTAAAAATATCAACAGTAGCCTGGATGGGCTGTGGACGCGTGAGCGTGGAAGTGTGTTTGTCCAGCTTTGACAGTTTCTCTCCGTGGCGTTCGGTGGCGACCAACTCACCATCTCCGTGTCGGA
Source organism: Zenarchopterus dispar (assembly GCA_028564865.1). Lineage (NCBI taxonomy): Eukaryota > Metazoa > Chordata > Actinopteri > Beloniformes > Zenarchopteridae > Zenarchopterus > Zenarchopterus dispar. The sequence goes on from JAOWBL010000012.1 coordinate 5,843,034, forward strand.
CACGGGGCCGAAGCTGGTGACAAAAATGTTGGTCTTGATCTCTGTGACGTTCTCTGTTGAAGCAGAAATGGAAGAAAAGAAAAGCAAAGTCATTGTGTTCCTCTGATATCTGCACAGAAATGATCATTTTTCTTTAAATGTAACTAAAATTTCCTGATGTGTTTTATTTTATTTCTGTGGCAGATTTTATTCAAAATACCACAATAACGTGGTACAACAGTCCCCGCTTTCAACTAATGTTTTACAGCTGCGCTCACAACAGCTGGTTTTAGGGTGCGAGGTCAGTCACTCAACTCCACCTTCCTCTTTTAAAGCGCGTCTCTTTTTAAGTCAGCGGTCCAAGTTTGCACTTAACTCTTCAGAGGTACAGCAAATGAAGCAACATGAAAAATCTGACAGAAATAAAGATGAAGCTAAGGGCACCAGTGGGGCTTAGTGGTCTATAACAAATTACTTCCAAATGACAGAAGTATTATAAAATATATTCAGTGTTGGAAATAAGTTGCCTGGGACTGCTCATTAGCACAGTGTCTCTCGTAGCTATTTCATCAACACAACAGATTTATATGCCCCCATGTGGTCAGAAGTGAAATTGCTACACAGAGTGGCTTTAAACTTTAAGTGGAAACATGACATTTTATCTGTTCACAGCCAATGATTGCCTACTTAATCAATGCAGTGAGCCAAAAGCTCTCTGTAAGTGCTCAAATATTTCATTTGGTCAACAACTAACCAACCCTAGTGATTCTTTAAATAGGAAATATGTCCTTTTAAATAAACTGTACCATAGGATAATAACAGCAGCTTTTGTCTGGGATCTTGATTACATAAAATTTTGGGATAAACGATGCCTGCCTATGACTTGGATTCATTGAGCTCTCATTAAAACAAGAGTTTAGGATCAATATCAATATCTGAAAACCCGTATTGACTAGAACACCTACAGGAGATTTACATCCACCCTTATCTGTTGTTTCTATATGACGTTTCTGTTACAAAATGCAGAAACCTCCCTGAACACACATCTGGTCTTTGAAAGCTGTGATTGGTCGGCAGACTCAGAGCAGCTTGTTGAATGCTGGATGAAGACCTCTGTGTTTTTCTGGTATGTATTTATAGGCCCTCTTGTCAAGGGTAGCAACCGTTACCAGGATGTGAGAGCAAGCTTTTGCCACAACACATCAGGCATTCAATATGAAAAAGCCTCTTTTCCCCCCTCCTATTATGGAACAACTATAGTTTAAATGTGGCAACAAGGGGGGGGTGGAGGCCTGTGTTGTGTGGAAATGTAGTGGAAATTTCAAGAAGGAGATTTAAGGCTACAACTGAAGAGTTTCACAGAGAAAAAGAAATCTGTGTTTGAATAGCAAAGTATTCTTTGTCAAGGTTATCTCCTGTTGCCAGGGCGAGGAGTGTGAATGCAACCCCACAGAAATGCGTTGCGCTTGTGGTGAGGATGGCTCGATTGATTTACTCCCTCTACCACCTATAAGACAAAATGTACAAGCTTTTACTGAGACAGTTTCTACCCCATTGGCTGCCGGACTCCCATGAATCAGTGCGTGAAATCGCAGCAGACAACGGGGCCTGAGTTTGGGGTTAGCAGGTTAGGTTTCTGTGCTGGGAGGCTGGAATGTGACATAAAACATAAGGATGCATGGAAAACCTCCAAGGCCTGGTCGCAGCCTGTTGTCGTATCCATCCAGCAGCCCGTCCAGAATCCGGGTGAAGACCGTGCTGTTGTCGTTGGTACCCGTCTCCTTCTGAGTCTCTGAAGAAGACTGGCCGAGACTGGAGGAAAGGAGGGTGAGGAGACGAGGAGAGAGAGAACACCCCAACATTGGTTAAACCTCAACACGTCAAACGTGACATGGTTATTGTGATTAATTAACCAGCCGCATCAAGGACAGACTTGTTGTGATTAATTATTAAACATAAGAGCTGCTTACAACTACCAGTAGAGATAATTAAGGCTTGGACATGTGATCCAAATGGAAACAAATGAGCTCTTCCTCTATGTACAGAAAGGAAGCGAGGCATTGTGTCTAGAGGAAATTCATCAGCCTAGATGAAACTGTATGATTCCATTTGCTTTTGACCTTTAATTTCTTTATTTTCCTTGAGTGCAAGACAACCACTTAAGCACTGCTGTAGCAGAGGGCAGCTCAGATATGTGATCAATCACTGAGAAGATGGCAGAGCCGACAGGAATCCGCAGCAAAAGAGATGCGAAACTCAAAGAGTTGCATTCTGCCAAAGTGAAAATTGACTGGTGCAAATGAAGCCTGTCAATGAATACTGTAAATCCATTGTCAGTGTTTTCATAAGGAGCCTTATTTTGTGTTTCAGCGACTGCTTTGCTTATGTTCTTAGTTTACCTATTTTGGCATCCGTGCAGGAGCAGGAGGGAAAGCAGGAGCCTCGCCATGACTGGAATTCTGTTCACTTTGTTTCCAAGATCTGCAACACAGAAAGAGTCCAAACAAAAGAGCAAATTTATATCATGTAGCTACAACACAAATAAGAGAGATTTTAGGACAGCAAGCTGTAGAGTTGGATGAATCCAAATAATGCAACAAAACCCTTCAGAGGAAAACTCTTTGCCTCTGTATGCAGCAAGGTAGAGCATCAGTAAATCAAGCAGCGGGACAATCTGGGCTTCAATGAAGCTGCATGCTGCAACTCCTCAAGAACCAAACCCTCATTGTCTACATGCTCAAATACTGCAAAGAAAACATGTTATTTCTTGTGATATGAAAGAAAAAAAGTCTGGTTGTTTTTCTGCAGTACAAATTCCATAACGTTTTTGAATCCATGGCATTACAATTCATACTGGCTACCCCTCCCCTCTCCTCCACCATCACCTTTCTCCATTCTCTCTACCAACAAGAACATGAAACTGCCAATCTTACAAATATGAGCCAACAATCACAAGCAAGCATGAGGAAAAGAAGGCTACCTGAATGCCGATCCATCACCGCCACGCTTTAGGTCTCCCGTCGGCGGTGTTGAAACCGGACTGGACAATCACCTAATCCCAATGCTTGTCGTCTGTCTCTCCTCCTCCTCCTCCTCTTTGGATTCTCCACCATGGGCTGGTTCTACTCTCTCTCTCTTCCCCCTTCTCTCTTTCTCTCTCTGTCAATCAGCGGCTCCTCATCAGGAGGTGTTGTAGTAGTCTGTGTGCTCCTCTCCTCTTGCAGGTTTCACGGCTCTGCTTCTTCAGCCGCATCGCCTCCAGAGGTGTTGCAGCATCAGCATGAGGGCTGCCTCCGCGGCTTTGTCCGCCAGCCTCGGAGGAGACTGGATTCGTTCCACGTTTTCTCTTTCTTTCTTTCTCTTTTTTCCCCCGTACCGCCTACTGTCGGCGCAAGAGAAAATAATGCTGCAGCGGCGGCTGGTAATCTTTAAATTAGTTACTCCCCATTGATTGCTTGGGAAGAGGAGGCGCACCGGGATTGGAACCGATGCCGACCAAATCGGGCGTTTGAACCCTGACGGCAATTTATTCATAAGAAAAATACCCAATGTGCAATGTGTATGTTGAGGCAGATCTGATCCGTTTCTGGATGACTGTCTTGTAAAGAGGATTCTCATTGTTGTCCGTTATTGTTTTCATGTTCTGATGACTGCACGAGCTTGAACTTTCCACCTCAGACTTACAAAAGATTTGCAACATCTTGCTGCAAATGCTGAAGGACCTAAGCGCCCTCAAGAAATACAGCTCAGTTCCTTCTTGTAGACAGTCAGTCCAGTCTGTTGTCCAGGGGAACACAGAGGTATTTATACTCCTCCACCACCTCCACTTCTTCTCCCAAACCATTGCTCCCAAACATCATTGTGACATCTCCATTGCAGCAAAGGCAAACAGTAATGTGTTTTAATATAAACAGAATGAGACAATACTGTAAAAATAAAATAAAAATTGATTCACCTTAAACTGGGAGCAAAGATAGGTTCTTCAGGCTGCTTTGCTGAGCTTCATCCCTGAACCTTTCCAGACTAAAACAAAACCATTTACAGTGGACTCTTAGGATAGATAACAGCACACCAAGCCATATTTTCCTAAGAATAAGAGTGATTAGGTCTTTATTCACAGATTAGAACCCAAGTCACGACAGTGCTAAGAGCTAAGTAGTTAAATTAATGACAGTTAGCAGTTAACCATAGCTGTCAATCACACATACACACATACACACACACAAAACACCAACCATTTCTGCCAAAGAAATTGCCCCATGTTGCAAAAATCAAACCAGTAACACTTCTCTTTGTCTCTGTTGCTTTCTTTGGCTGTATTAGTAACTATGACAACTGTGAGCTTTTCTTTTATTATGGGAAGCCTTCTCAATCAATCAACCTAACATACATGTTATTGGACTGTGGGAGGAAGCTGGAGTACTCAGAAAGAGCACACAAGCATGGGGAGAACATGCAAACTCCACACAGAAAGACTCCTGGTGGGCCGGGGGTGGAACCAGGAACCTTCTTGTGAGGCTCAGTGCTCACCACTAAGCCACCATGGTGCCCACATTTTTCTTTTATTTACTATAAAAATCAAGTAATTGGTTAATTTACAATTATTTCCAATGAATGGCCAATCAATTAATTTCTTTTTGGGAATTAATAAAGTAGTTTCGTATTGAATGAAGAGTGGTTTTCAAGAAGAATAAATAAAATGTTTATTGATGAATGTGATACATCTTAAGTCTAACAATCTTTGTAAACAGTCTTTGGGAAGCCCTTTATTAAACTTGTTATTGTGCCTCAGTACTTTGGTCTTAAATGTGACACTTTTACTCAAGAAAAAAGATTAGCTTTTTATTGTGGATGTTTATTTCAACACACGAGCTTTCCTTTATCTACAAACTTTGCCATAAACTGTAAGAGTGAGGTGGGTGCGCGGGTGGGATTCTTCAAGGTCGTCTTGGACTTCACATCCCCAAGAGTGGGAACCTCCCCTCTGAGGCCAGCCATTCTCATCGAGAAAAAATATAACATTATTGTGCACGGAATCCACTCAGCAATAACACAACACTGTGAAGAAGCTTCGCCTACCAGCATGAGTCAAACCATAACTTTTAAAATACCCTGACACCAAGATAACTGTTCTCGTTAAACAGGGTTATCATCCTGACGGTTGCCATAAGAGGGTAGCCGAGTTCCATGTTTCGTAGACAGTAATTAGTCTGTGACGTTTAACCTCCCTCCACCTCCTTTAATCCGTCTGGAGGTGCAAGTCTGTGCTCAGGAGCTGCGCTTAAAAAATAAAATAAATTTAAAAAAAAAAAAAAAAAAAGAAAGAAACACTCTAGACAGTGCTCCCGGGAGTCGGACTTCAGCACCACGCCTGGTGCGGACAGCTCCCGCAGAGTGACGACCACTTGGATGGGGGTGTGAGGGGTTGGAGTAGGGTGTGAGGGGGGGTCTCCTGGAAGACATAGTCTGTCTTTCCACATTTCTCTGGCACTCCACCGTTTTACATTCATACCTGACTGCAAGCATCAAAATGTTTGAATAAACCTTTAAAGTAGCAAAATCATGAAGTCTGCTTTCATAGAGAAAAATCTTCGCGGGTGTTTATGTAAACGTCTGTGACGCCTGTGTCACTATCAAGAGATTTCATTGGCGATTTTATAATTAATCATGATGTCATCATTCTTGTCTTCCAGGAATGCTGTTGACGGAAACAAGAAGTTGATCGCCATCTATGACACCAGGTATGAAATGTCACAAGGCACTGGTCTCTCCATTTAGGCTCTCCGCGGCTTTGTGACGCACGCACGCGCGCCGTCCCCCCAATTATCCGAGCATTTTCTTACCTTCACCTTTCGCAATCAGAATAATATGTAGTACAACCACGCATGTTAGATGAAAAAAAAACGAGATTATGGGCGATTTACAGGCTTGATCTATCACATTAATGGAACAGCAGGGTGATAAATGCAAGTATGTCCTCACCAATGTTTTCCTCCCGCCATTTTTATTGGAAACACAGGGGAAGGGAATTGGCGCTGATGGTATGGGATGCGCTGTAAAAAATGTCAGCTTCAAAAGGGATGCTGGTTTAAGTGTTCTTAGTCACATGCCAAAAAAAGAACAAAAAGAGTTATCCAATGATTTACAAATCAATAAATACGTTAAATTATGAATGAAGATGAAAACAGAAATCATAAAATTCACAAACCAAAATTAAGCAGTGTCCAAGTAAAGTAATGAAAGGGGACAATTTGAAAAAGTTGGAAGCTTTTTTTCAAATAAAATGATCTACATTCCTTCTGCAAAGTTGGAAAAGCAGGGTCACTCATACACTGTGACCCTGTTAAAATATTGGACTTCTCAACATTTTTAACAATAGGGATTCATAACACTGCAGTATGCTGTATTTAGCACAAACAGTGGGGCAACACTTCCACTGATTAAAAAAAGAACAACTTCTAACTAGAAACTCTAAAAATTCGACTTTTGAGTACAAATGGAATATACTGTTGCTTTTTAAAACTGATATCATGTGACCCAAACACCTTCAACCTCTAATTTACAAGCAACAGATATGTCAGTGCAAATATGTAGGGAAAAAAGTATTTTAAGAGTAAATAAAAGAATATTTGGCAGATTTTTTTAAGTGTCATAGGAAATAATAATGTAAGAAAAAAATCATGAATTTGCAGCCTTCACTGCAGCTACACTGCTGGTTACAATTTTTTGCAGTGTGTTAAGTATTGGGGCTTCGTCTTTGATTTGAACAAGCGGAGAGCTTCCACCGCCACCACCACCACCAGCAGCAGCAGCTCCTCATCAATATGCGCCTGAGCTCCTGAACGCAGGCAGAGATGGCAGAGGGGAGCGGAGCCAGCGTTCCTGCCTGGGGGGCGATGTCAGCTTGAGCGCTTCCGAGGAGAGCCGCTGACTTTTTCTGCGCCCCTGTCGACTTTCTGCAATTTTTTAAAATTTTTTTTGGAGGGGGAGAGGAGGAGGAGAAGAGGTGGAGGGGAGGGGGGGGCGATCAATGGATTTACTCTGGATTTGAGGAGCGTCCGGATAGACTGTTGATTGGGGGAATCGGAGAAGGAGAGGCTCTTTGCCATTGGGGAAATTAATAAATAAAATCAAATTAGGGAAGGGATGATGTTTGCTTTGCAGGGGGTTCGTCAGTTTCGCGTCTTATCCGCGCTGGTTGTCGGTTCGATTGTGTGTTGCGCAAAAAGGTGTTTTTTTAAATTTGGCTTTTTTCTCTTCTCTCTCTGTCTCTTTGTTTAATTTTTCTTTATTTTGAGTGGTCAAGGTTATTGCTGAGGCTGTGCCAGTTCGCAGGGCTGACGTTTTCTTCTCATTTTTCTGCTGTCGTTTCAGCGTCAATGAACCGGGCAACATGTCTTTCGTAAAGGAGACGGTGGATAAACTCCTGAAGGGATACGACATCCGACTGAGACCGGACTTTGGAGGTATCCGTTTGCGCCGCATTTCCTCACTATCCATCATCAGCTCTCTGCTTTATTTTTGGCGCCTTTCGTCGTGTTGCGGTCAGGTGTGGAGGAGCGCGTCTCTCCGTGCATAATCAGCTGTTTAACCTCTTCCAGGGCCCCCTGTTGCAGTTGGCATGAGCATAGACGTCGCCAGTATAGACATGGTGTCAGAAGTCAACATGGTGAGTGAACTTACATGTATTTACGCCATGTTACAACACCATTTCCTCTCTGACGTGCAGCAGCTGACCAAGAGTGTGACATATTGGTCCTATTGATGAGTTTACACACTGAATACATCTTGCATGCAGACAACCCTGAAGAACCAGCCTCCTGCTCTAGTTTCCACAGACAGAAGACTCTTTCAGAAGATAGATTAAAGCTGGAGCCAGTACATTTTAAAATTTTTCTCATTTGGATGGCACAAAGTAATGTCTCATTATCTCAGTTGTTACTGTATGGTGGAGTATACAGCAGGTTTCCATCCGTAGTGGTCTGCAGTTTGGGGTCCAGGTGAATTGGGCCTAAACCCTTGACTTGTGTCCCTGCCTCTGGTGTTGACTCAGAGCTGACTGCCTGTGCTGTAGGAAGGAGATGATTTTAAGCCCTCTTGATGTCCCTTTTGAGTTTGAGTAGTTTCTCATTCAGCACACTTAAATCTTTATTGGTGGTCAGCAAACAGCAAAAATAGTGCATTACCACCACCAAGTGGAAAGGACTGGTAGTTATGATCCTGAGAAATTTGATAGAGTGACCAGTGCTTAGCATGTGTTCACACCTGGCATTAAAATGTGTACCTAAATACATCTTGACAGTTTGAATCTGGCATTCTCGCTTAATATGCAAATAAACATATATGCCATTTTTGCTTGTAAGCACCAAAGGTAGGGTTCTTTTCATTTCTCAAATGAAAATTAAAAAGGAAAACAAAAGAAGAAACTGGAAATACCAAGATAATGATACACCAGAACCTGTGTTTTCCGAGCTTTATTCAATAGAAGATATGTACATTACAAATCAGGGTATATACAATGGTAACAATGATACACCACAAGCCCAAAGAAGAAACTGAGTGACGAAGAGCTGTGTTGCAGTTATTTGAACATAAATTAAATGAGTTATCTTCTGAGTTAAGTAACATTTATTATATGTGATCCCTGACTTTATCCCGTGATGGTTTTTGAGAATGGGGGCACAAGTCCCAGACCACCTTCACATGTGAGTTATGGGATCTGAATCCATCTGAGGATGTGTTCGAACCTTGCATTAGCATTGCATACTTGCAATAGGATTACCTAGGATGCATTTCAATGCATGGTCTGAACAGGCTCACATGGACTTCACTCGGGTTTGAGAGTGTAATGGAGGTACAGAATGAAAGTACCATGAAGGAGGTTGGCCTTATTACAGTTCCAGCCTGTTAGGTTTCAGCCTAAGCAGGCTGAAACTGGTCACTCTTATTTACACACGTAGGTATGAAGTGGTTCATATTTAAAGAACCCCCAGAGAGATCATATGAGATCAGGAGCCATTTCTGTTGTTGAGCTTTCAAACATGTCCATGAGCAAGATACTTAACCTCACATTCCTCAATAACATTCCGTAAAGCAGGAATTTATTAATGGTACTCCAGTTGTACAAGTGCATGACTAACGCTTTCAGCGATTTCATAATTGGCCACCTTTAGGCTCCTACCCCCACTGCAAACATGCTTTTGTGATCCGTACCATCTCTCACTTCACTGCTCTCCCTTCGCCCTCCCCGGAGGCCCCTCTGAGCAGACAGCTATCACAGAGTTCTGATTGGATTTGTTAATTCGTGAGCTTCAGAAGTGCTAAATACACTTCATATTTCTTCTGCCCGGCATGCTGACACGTGTACCCACATGCAGGGAAGTAACTCCAGGCTATTGTATCTTAAAATATCAGCCGACGATGACCCAAATTGCGAAGGGAAACGACTGGTTCCCAAGTTGCTTGCCAATGGCTAGATTTTCCTGTCCTTTGCAAAATGAAAACATCTGATTATAAGGCCGCAGCACCAACCTGAATTACAGATGTTGGCTTTTTAAACCGCCGAGTTCCAGATCAACACCTCTGCTGTGACACTGTAAATGGGCCACTGCCCACACAGGTGCTGCCACCGTGATTTTCATTAGAGACTATGGCTTCTGGACCCAAATCAGTCATCTCGCTTTGCTTAAACTCCAGTGTTCTGATGCCTTACATCATTTCAGGATGATGTTTCTGGTCATCTCCACAAAAACGAGGGAAAGATTTTCACTGTAGTATATTAGAAAACTATCCTTTTTGTAGTAGGAGGTGTGTGTGCGTGTGTGTCTGTGGGCGATCAATACTAATGACTCAGTGATTACTCCACCAGGTGACTCCTGGCTTTGACAATTGATTTTCCAGCCTGTGCTGGTTCTCTGTGCACTCATTTCTCTTCACATGAACAGCAAATATATCTGAAATTGCTTCTTGAATTTTGTTGGTTTTGAATAATTTTGAGTTATTCATTTCAAATTACTTATTTGATGATAGTACTGCATTTTACTATAAAATATTAGTTTAATATCCCTATCAGACAAACTTGAACCAAGCATTGGTGCCAGTTCACAGCTGGTTTAACTTTTTAACTTTTTACAAGTGGCCTTTCTTTTTCATATATACCAAGCTATGGCGTTGCATCATGACATTTATTTGAACCTACAGTACACGAAGAACACAAATGACTGTTTTACCTTGTTTTCCATCAAAAGTAGTGCTTTAATATTGTCAATATACATTTATACAGTCATGTACTAATCCTTTTTTGTTTAAAATATAATAATATCAATTAATTGTGGAGGAAGACCTCAGATGGACAATATACAACTTTTTTTAATGTTTCATTTTTTCTTAAAAAAACAACTACATAATGCTAGGTATCCCATGATTTAATAACGTCTAGGTCCACCTTTAGCAGTGATAACTTGAAGCAGTCATTCCATAATGAATTCACCAGTTTCTCATATTGTCGTGGAAGAATTTTGATGCATTATTCTTTACAACGTTGCTCCACTTCACTGAGGTTTTGGGCATTCAGTTATGTGCAGCTCTTTTAAGTTTGTGCCACAACTTTTCAGTGGGGTTGAAGTCTGGACTTTGATTAGGCTATTCGAAAACTTTGACTCCTTTTATTTTTCAGTTATTCTGATCTAGATTTGCTGGTGTGCTTAAGATCGTTGCTTTCTTTCACACGTGATAATTGTTTCTCTTAGAACCCTGCTGATGTCGTTTCCTTTTGGGATTGTGTTAATACACAGATCAGATCATCACACCTGCTGATGATCAGTTCATTAAGGACTTAGTAACTCAGTAACTTACTCTCCTGAATTCCATAGAAGCAGTACGGGGGTACTTAGTATTGCCCATGATTTTTTTTTCTTTCTGGCTTCATGTTTGCTAAATAACTAATAGCACAGAGACAAAATGTGGTTTTATGTTTGTTTTTTGTTTTTTTTTTTGTCTGAGGGTGTTTTGCATAATGCCAACATCCACTATGATCATATGATTTTTATTATGTTTTCATTTTTAAAAAAATCCATGGGATGAAATGCTTTTGCACTTGATTCATCAAAGTTATTCTGTGTAATTGTATTGAAGCTACATGGAGAAAGTTGTGTTGTAAGATCTTCCCTGACAGGGATTTTTGACAATGTGCTGACATTTATTTTCCTTAAACGTCCCTAGTTCCCAGCTGCCATTAAATGCAGCATAGAATCAGCAGTCAAAATTAAAGATCTCTTCATATTAGAGCCATGTATGGTTAGGAAAAATCCAAATATATGTTGAAAAGAATCACTGGATTAAAGTTTAATGCATCATTCAATGAAACACTTTGTGACCCAAAAGGTGCATATACAGCTGGCATAATTCGAAACATGCTCGTTCAGACTGATGTTTTTTTTAAAAATTCAGGACTGGCACACTTTGAATGAGCAGTGGTTTGATTTTATTAGCTTCACTGGTTGCAGAAAAGTAGAAGAACTTCTCGATACTGCACTAAAAGTAAAATGGCTTAGACACTCCTGAGAGTTGTCCTGAATGAAGCTTTGACATTCTCATCTTCTGCTCAGAGCAAACAATAATAATAATAATGATAATTCCACTGCTGGCAGCAGAATGAGGCTCATGGTCCTGACGTCAGAATTGCATAATGACTGGCAAGAGTTCTGATAGCGCCCCACAGAGATCTCACTTTTGAATGTACAATTTATCAGTTTTACATTGTGACTGTGAAGACAACAGATGATCTGGTCATAAAATATGTGTTTTACAAATGAGAAAAATAACTATGTTTGAATAGTCTATAAAGTCTTAAGGTTTCAGTTCTCCACATATAATGTTTTTGTTCAAGCTTGTTCGAAATGGAAAAAAAAATTAAATGTTTTTTTTAATAAATGGTGTGTTTTTTCATCAAGAGAACAAAGATGTCACAAACCTTAAACGACATTTAAAATATTTATCTTGGTCAAATTGTTTAATTAAGGCTAAGCTTAATGAATGCAAATCTGAAACTTTTTAAAAAGCCCCCCTTTTTTTTATTAAGTTGACATAATTCCCTGATTTCTCAATGGGAAGTCTGTGACCTGCTTTGGTCAAAGTAACCCAGTGATACAGTAACACAGCTCCCTTTTTATAATGTCTTCACAGCTCCCCAAAGAGCAGCCAATTTAAGGGGGCGGAGCCCAATCATGCATCTGACTTCTCCTCTCTCTGATATGGGGTTGCCATTTTTGCCAATTGTGGCAGTTTTGTGTCTTTCAGATCAGAGGAACAGTCGATGCAACATGATGGGAAGTGGAATGGAGGAAAAGAGCTGGGAAAGAGCGAGAATGATTAATTGGCATGTTAATATTTTTTTTTCACCTATGCTAAGTCAATTTAGCTTGTCACATTAATGACAAGTTACAGTGAAAATAATGACCACCTGATATGTCTCAGACATGAGGCCAGCTGCTTCTGCGGGTCAACTGGCTCTCTGAAATTACTCTGATTCTTCAAGCTTAGAGCTAGCTGTTGCATCATCATGTGACCCATTAAAGATCTCTATATCTAGTTTCAGGCACCACATTTTTTTAAGTGGCCATTTTTATCTTTGCTTTAGTTGGGAGACATGCCAGCCACGTTCAGGTTGTGAAGATCTTCTTAGTCCATACCCGACTTCGTGTTGCATATTATTGGCATGATAAATATCATATCTTGAAGTTTAAATTGCATTGTTATAGGATTAGAAGAGTACAAATAATATTTATTTATTTATTCATTTATGTATTTGCCATGCGACACATGCTAAAGATTTGTTTCTGACAACTTAGCTGCTAGCAGAAGCTTGCAGGCCAAAGCAGACAGTTTCTCCACAGAGCAGACGAAGGCAGTCAATCGAGCAGGGAGTCAGAGAGCTGGAATCACATTTAAACTGATCATTAATTAGGCTCATGTCTCATTGCCACCAATTCACAGCTGTGCACGGGAGATGTGCTTGGGAATGGGAAATCCACTGGCCTTTATCCAATGTTGAAGCCTAACAGAGACGATCAAGCTGTTTGTTTTCAGTGTTTTGACATTTGGTGGGTGATATTCATCCGTTGCTAGGACTGTCTGTGGTTCTATCATGGGAATGGTTGCTCTGGAGGGAAATGGAATAATGAGTCCTTTTGTTTTGACCCTTGATTAACATTAAACAACAGCCTAGACAAAAGCTGCTCTTTCCATTCTGTTTTTCAACAAAAAAGGGAAAAAAGCACCATTTCCAAGTCGACCACTCTGCATTAATTTCAATAACATTTTCAGCTGCTAATTCAGCTTCACCAGTCTAGTGGAATGACCCACGGGCATAATTGAGAGAACTAGTCTTAGAAGTTGGAAGTTTCTTGAGAAAAGTATTGCTTTCTGTGCTGAAATGTAGCTCGCAGCCTAATGAGCGTGTTCTACAGGAAGCACAGATTTATAAATGAGGAAGAGAAACAATACATACATGAGAAGACAACTGCTTAGAGCTGCGAAGCACAAGCATGAAAAGCACCCAAGCACTTTTGGTTTTGGCAGATTAAGAGTCCTTTCCAAGCATCTTGAGCGTGGGCGAGTGGGATCCAAAAACTCTCCTCACTGTGGCTCCTGAAGGACCCGGTTTTTCTTTAAGAGCATTTTCAAAGGTTGCATTTTGGTTTTCATAACTATTAGAGTGAAGAGGGTTGGGCTAAGGCAACAAATGTAGGGTTTACTGCTGGATATGAAGGAGCTGCAAATGAGTGTGAGACAACAGATGTTGTCATCAGAGATATTACAGAGTAATGAATATGTCTTTTCATGTACCTGTATTAGAGGGAACACTGTTTGAACCTTGCTTTAGGCTGGAAAGATACTGTATATAAACATCATGAGATAACCACTACTAATAGTGTGATGCAGGGACTGACATCTGGTGGGGGATATTTATCCAAATATTCATCCAAAGCTTGGACCATCTGTTAGTTAGACTTTATATATGTGTGTATATATAAATTTTGGGGCTTTCAAAAACAATGGTCTCATTAAAAATTGAAATATCAGTCAGTGCAGCCTTCTGTTGCTATAGACACGCATTGAATATCTTAATTTTCTTAAAGGTTATTTTTCCCTTAGCTAAGAGTCCCATTTAGACCTGGTATTCGCATCAATCTTGGGTGAGCTGATCCCCAAGCCTGATGAAGCTGTGAGTACACCCATTCACACCTGGCATTAACATGTGTCTCCATATGTCTCATAAGCTCCATAAGCTGCACCTTAGACTCATGGGGAAAAAAAACCTTCTGTCTGCAGGAAATTAAACTAGTAATGTAAAACAACAAATAGGAGACAACAACCAGTAAAAAGCTACTTGTTTTTTTTTTTTTCACTTTAATTTGACAGCATTGGCACCTGAATGACTATGTTCCACTGCAAAGATGTGAGTGATGGAAGTGGTCCTCCCAGGGTACATTGCTACATTGTGTTATAAAAATATTTAATTTCGTTGTCACTTCAGACACTCATATACGCTTAAGACACAAAAAAGTCATTTTTTTCATAATACAGTCCATCTATTCATTTAAAAAAAGGATAATACCTTCTCTCTCTTTCAGTTTTTAATAAAAGTGAAACCATTTTTTTTCCATCTGTGCACCGTATGTTAAATTTTTCTTTTGAACTGCCTCTAAGATCGTAAGACTGAGGAGGTTCTCATGTAATGAAATGACTTTTTGACTGTAGTTTAATTATGTCCAAAGTGACTTGTGTTTGCAGCATACTGCTCCTCTGGCAATTGTACACTCTTGGAGCATAGTTTTATTTGATGTTCAGCGGGAGCTAATTTCATCCACCCATGGCAGAGTCTGAGGCAGTCTGTGCACAGCTATTAGCCCTGGCAATTTTTTACTGGGCACACAGGCAATCAGCACATCGGGTGAACTGCAAAATAAAGGCGAGAGGAAAGCCAGAAGAGTTAAAGGATTTATTGAGTGACTGAGTGGAGCAGAAAAGAGCAGGGAGGGCGAGGGATCGAAAATGTGCGTAAAACAAGAGAAAGGAGTCTGGTTGAGGGAGGCTGCTGATCGAAATATGCCAGAGTGAATAAGTTCCAAAAAGAAAAGAAGAAGAAAATAATCCACCTGGAGGGGCAGGTCAGCTAAGTCGGTCTCTGCAGCTTTGACGCCTTTGCAGAGTACGAGCTCCTGCACTGGCAGACGCTAAAACATCTGAGAAAGATGCACTAATCACCTCTGAGGTTTGTTTGAGGTTTGCCGTGGGGCTCACTGGTTCAGAAACACATACTAACACAAGATCAGAGCAAGGAAAAATAGATTTTGAGTACACTAAGACAGTGCTTGAAAACTAGTCAGACAATTAATGATGAATCACTTGAAAATGCCTGCTTGTTAGAACTAGTTTTGCAATTGTAATTAGTAAAGGGAGGGTTTATTTTTCAATTTGCCACAGGGAAGATGGTTTAATGTGAAGTTTGAAGGTGGAAAGGAAATGAGAATAGTGTCAGCCTGCATTTAAATTGTTAGAAAGGCTGTAATTAAGGGAGTCTAGTTGAGAAAATAAGGGCACTGCGTGTAGGTGTGTTTTCATTATCAGAAGTCATGCAGCAGTGAATGAACAGGCATGCATGTTGAAGTAAAGGTTACCAAAGTCTTTTATTGCTACCCTTTAATCGAGGTATGTGAAAGCCATGACAGCTACCTGATAGCAGTCATGATGAAGGCTGAGCAAATGACAGATATGGTCAGAGTCTGCACAGTGAATGTAGTCACAGTAACAGGCTGAACAAGCCAGTCATCCATACACCCACAGCTGTGTGTGGGTGTCAGAAAGAAAAAAAAACTGTCATTATGAAGAGGTGAAAAGATCTCCATCTCTCCATCTCCAAATGTTCGCGCTGCTTGGCTTGAGCTTTAGGATTTTGCACAAAAAGGTTCTTTTATTTCACAGGTATATCTAAATCTAAATGGTAACTGTCTCTGAATGACATATGAGTGATTTCGATAGCTGTTGCTCTCAGGTATCAAATGCAAACCTGGTATGAGGCTGACAGTGCAGTGCCAATATATGATCCCACTATGTATTTTATGCACAAACTATGTCACCCCTAATTATCTTATTTAAGTCTTCCAGCTATGCAGAGAGGGCATATCTTTTCTCTGTGCTCGTAGTGTGGCTTAATATACCCCATGTCTTTTATCCGGCATCCGGCTTCCTGCCTGATGGAACGTAATTGGCCTCAGGAGAGAGCATGCTGTAGGATGAAGTGATGATCACAAAGATTTAGAGTGAGCAGAGAGGGAACTTCCTGGTTTATAGCACCAGACACATTGTGGATACTTGACTGGTATTTGTGACTTCTAACACAATAGTCTTTTGTTATCACAGACTTGAAGACACCTTTAGGACACTAAGACATGTTGGACTGGGGACGATAAAAACCAAGAGCCAATATCAGGTTTTCAAAGCTGAAGCCACAGTAGATGTACAGTGCAGTTCATTGAAGCACCACTAGGGGCTGGATACAAAAGTGAGTCAATTACCATTGAGACCCCATTTCAAAATCTCCAGCTCCATAACTACATTCATGACAGCTGGATGAGAACAATCTAACTAACAAAGGGGAAGCTATCAACACTTTAGCTATTTAGCTCTTTCTGTGCTAAGTAGCTTAAGTGTATTTATATATTTGGGCTTTTCTGTTTTTGGGATGGTTTCTCATATTTAATTTCTTACAAGGTTGTAGGTTTTTTAAATCAAAGAAATGGTGATATAATGTAATGTTCTTATTTTATTTTATTTTTCTTTAATTTTATGATTCATTATATTGTGGCAACTAAAAAAATAGCACCATTAACTGCAAGTAGCAAGACAAAAGGACAGCAACATTCATCGATAATATACAATATGTGACATTAAATGAAACAGGAATTTCATAGAACACCTGCAATAAAAGCTAGCAGATTGCCCCCCAAAAACAGAGCCATCTTCATCTCCAGATCTTTCCAGGCCAAGCTGGAAGGAATATCCATGGCTATATGGCCAAAAGAGTGGTATCTCTGGCAATCCTTGTTTCGGATCCAGCAGTTCTCATTTCAGATTTAATTTTGGTAGTCACATCAAAATTGATAGGTGGACAGTTTGTAAGGAAACATGTCTTATCCTGGGAGCTACACATGGACCTCTGGTTTCATTTTTTGACTTTGTCAGTTCCTTTTTAATGAATAATTTCTGATGGAAGCTTTCTTGATGGAGGGTCAGAGTTACTAGCCTTTGCCTATGAATGACTGTTACCAGAGCATCAGTAGGATTTCTCTGGGATGGTAGGCTTTCATTCAACTTTACTTCATCTGTGAATGATCAGTTAAGTGGTCAAATTGAAAATTTCCAATAATCAACAGGGCCAGTTCCTCTATGACAAAGAATTTTACAATTTCATACATTATTGATGTGGCTTTTGTGGGGGTTGGGCGGTGGGGTGGGGGATTTATTTTGTTTCTGCGAAGCCAGAGCAGAATCCAGAGTTTGCTATTTTCCCCTTGACTTCATCCATTCATCCATCCATCCATCCATTTTCTATACCCGCTGAATCCATTTTTGGGTCACGGGGGTCTGCTGGAGCCAATCCCAGCCCATAGCAGGCAATAGGTAGGGATACACCCTGGACAGATCGCCAGTCTGACTTAATACAGTCCTCACTATTCTTCAACTGATGTCACATCAAATGCTTATGTTACTTTTTGCAATGTCTTTGCCTCCTATGGAAACCACATTCTTGCGTAATAAGCAATCCTGCTTAAATAAGACCATGTTGCAAAAATGATGCTAATTTTAGATAGATAACTTAGTTTGACAAGTCGTGTCTCCATCTACTGACTGAAACCAGGAAGTTGCAAGCAGACTTGGCTTTTAGAGCAACGTCTGAAACCAGTTAATTATAACAATCAACTGGTGTCAGATGTTGCATTGGTGTCAGTTCTTGCAGATCTTGTTACCATAATTTTTTGCCGGAATCAGTGGGTATTTTCGATGTTCATGTCCGAATTGGAACAAATTTATTGTCTTGATTCTGAGTTACACGATAACAAATTTTTAGCAGGTGAAAACATGTTTTTGCCCTTGTTTACTGCCTTTTCAAGCAGCTTCTGTTTTTTATTTATGATTTTGGCATTTGGGACCTCATTAAAGAAAAAAATAAGAAGTTCTCAACATATACGTTTGGTTATACTGACTGAGACAGAAGTATACGCTCTGACAGAACAGATTTCATTAAAACATTCATCAAGAAAGAATTTGAACTTCTGGAGAAAGAATTTCATAAACAACAATAAATAAAGCACAAACATTGAATACAGTGATGTTTTCTGCTTAGCCATTAGGGATGTTTATAACAGAGAAAAATGTTTGTACATTATTTGTTTCTCACGTCCTTGTGCTTGTCGTCCTTGTTATGAGGCCATACATCATAAAAATATTAGATAGTGAGGAGATGATCCTATATATCGAAGTTTAACATTGTAATTTAGAGGAAAAGCAAAATTCAATCACCTCCCCGTGTTTGTGCTCAAGAAGGGACAGTGCTATTTTTACAGTTTTAAAGCAGCAGAAGGAGGGGTATGGAAACCGTGAAGGGATTCCCCCGCACTGCGGTGATATACCACCTCTGGGCTGTCCCTGGGGAGAGCTCTCAGAATACATCGAAGTGGCTCAAATTGCCTGACTGAACAAAGGTTCATATGAAGTACACAGTGATTACATATTGTTTTCATTCTTCAGCGCTGAACATGAAGCTGGAGACCTGCGGTCATCTGTTTTTCGCAGAGACCAGATTTCCTAAGCGTCACATTCAATAATGATTGTTCGTTCTTTTTCCTTTTATTATCACAATTGCTCCCCTGTTCTTTACTCTCGTTCTCGGCAATCCATTGAGAAAATAGAATATTTTCTTTGATATTGTGCTTCAACATACAACAGCTGACTCTCTGCTGGTACTGCAGACAGTCAGAGATTAAATTGAATATGGGTCAGTTCGCAGCCAAAACTCAGCTTATCTGAATTCTAACCCCCCCCCCCCCCCCCCCCCCCCCCCCCCCCCCCCCCCCCCCCCACGCCCCCAAATGGAAGTGATTATCTCCTCCAGTTAAGTGAATAACTGATGCTTCCTTGAAATAATTTCTGCTGATTACTGACAATATTGCTGAAAATATGCTACTAAACAAACAACAGCGGTAAAGCTGAGTGTGATGGGAATCGGGGCAGTTGTCAATTATTCATTGTGTCTAGTTCTAGTTCATAGGAAATCAGAGCTTAATTTCCTAAAAAAAAACAAAAAAAAAAAACAGGCCAGGTAATGCAAAGCTGTTCTCATCCTCATCTGAAATTCATTTTGATCGCCTCCATGCAAGATTGATGAGGATTCCTTGGCCGCGTGTTTACACAGGCTGCACTGTTGATTTTAAATCATTTATGTTTTACGAGGCGCTCGCCGAGTTGCCCACCTGCTGACACTGACGGGAGATGGAAATCGAGAATATGATACCAGTTGAGGAGAGGCTGGATGAAGTTGGAGGGAGCGGATGTTATGCAAGGGTCAAAACAAGGCAGCGTGAAAGACTTAAGTCATTTCTGATGGAGGTAAAGTTACAGTGATAATGGAGGGGAAGAGATAGGCAAGGCAGATTCATATACCGCATGCTGAGAGCAATCTCCTGCGAATGCTTAAATGGGATTGACTGATAACATTTATTATCCTTTGTGTCAGATTCCTAGAAAATGACAATGCCACTGAAAACTGAGGAAGCATGAACTCCACCCATCAACAGTTTAAAAAACAACTATAGTATCACGTGAAAACACATTCAAAAACACGTTAGATTTGCTATTATAAGGCACTGATTGAACATTAACATCCAGAGCAAATTTTAACCAGGGTCTGTACCCAGGATTGAATTATAATAACTTTATGTGCTGTGCTTATTGGTCAGTTTTTCATCAAAGCCAAGGTTCTTATTGTTCATATAAGATGGACAAGTTCTATCTTTGAACAAGTCAAAGTTGAATCAATGGGTACTTCCACATACATCCTTTTAGTATTGCCATGACTTGGAGGACTGAGGATCAACACCAGCATTTCTTCATCCCACTTAATATTGCCTCTCAAACCGAATCTTGTAATCTTAGTTTCAGTTGATTCAGTTGCACTTCTTTTAGTGGACTTTAGTCCTCCCTAACCTCTACCCACTACAAAAACAGTGAATATTCTCAGTTGATCAGTGACAATGTATTTGTACGTGTCATTAACAGCATTCTATACAATGCACCAAAGGCATTTTCTGTCCTAATTTTCATATTCAATTACGTAATTTTTATTAACTAACCATTGTAGCCTTATGCACATGTTTTAGATCAGATCAGATGACAAATATCAACTGCAAGTGCCCAGCAGCCCATACCTTTTGATAAATGATGCTGGTTATGTTAATGTATGTGTGTGATTGATGATAGTTCTTGGAGAGAAAATTGGAATCAGACAAAGTCAGGATCGGCAGATCAGGCCTTTCTGAAAATGAGACATTGGAGATCTGTCAGTATGGGACAGTTTTGTAACTAAATGCACTTTCAAGGAACCACATATAAATGTATCAAATTTGAAGTTTAACAGCTTTATTAGCTGTTATCTAGCATTAAAGGTCCATTGTTTTACTATTTATAGCCTGTATCAACTGCACAATTTACAATCTTTGGGCTAAAGGAAGCCCAACTTTATACTTTTTCCTATAGGAAGAACATCTGACATAATGTCTTCATATGCTTGGCAGTCAAGAGGACAACTTTGATTTAACAAAGAGCAAAAGTATTATCTGAGATGGAGATGATCATCATGCTACAAATTCCAAATAATTCTTTCCCAGGTATTTAATAATAACCAAAGTTTCATCCGTGTTTGGCTGGTAAGACTACCAAACATGCCATGGTACCAACAACATAAATTTATGGCTTAGAGCCAGTGAGCTTCCTTTGTCATGCTGTGTGACCAATCTGTATCCTGTGCTGACTAAGATCTTCCACTTCTCATCTCTGTGTACCATATTTACTGAACGTGAAGTATTAGTAAAAGGAGAGGAATATTTTTGCACTCAGACAGTTGCAAAAATTTGGCCAATTTTGTCTTTGTTTTTATATTTGTCATTTTCCGAATGAAAATGCAAAACCATGGCTGTCCATAGGGACAAATAACAGCTTCAGTTATGCAACGGCTCTGTCAAACATGAACCCTTTGCAAAACCATCCTCATTGTGCTGTGGGCATTTTAAATCTCGTTTTGGTTTCTGTTGGGTGTGAACACTGCAGCACCACAAAAACACATGTGCCTTTACCAGCTTGGTGCAGGCTGGTTTCAATTCAACGCCACAGCGGGCAGAGGAAGATCATGGCATTGCCCTGAGAGAGAGAGAGAGAGAGAGAGAGAGAGAGAGAGAGAGAGAGAGAAGGAAAAATGAGTGAGAGAGAGAGGTGCAAATACAGAGATACAGAAATAGAGGAGAGAGACTGTTGGCTTGGGTAAGTGGATTATGTGATGTGGAAAGAAGAAGGAGGAAGGGCCTCTGTCCTCTGGTGCTGCTTCTGCTCTGGTCAAATGTTACTTGAATCAATGCAAAACAAATACATTTACTTACACAACCAGACTATCAGTATCCTCACGGTGGGACTGAGTGTTTCTTGCCAATATTTATTGAACGTTGGTGCCAGATGGCAAGGGTTTGTTGCATAGAGAGAAACAAAGGCCTATTCAATCTTAAACTGACATTTTCAAACACAGTGACCTATGAGAAAGTTGACAATTGTATTAAAGCCTTTATATAAAATGCGTCAGTTAGTGAAGGCAAAGATAAGTCTGATTAAGTTGGGTGATCTTATGAAGAATGCCATGGACGTGTTGAGAAAGAAAAAACCAACATAATCCGTGCACTGCACTGGGTTATCGATCCTGATGCACTAAATCCGCTCAGATTCATGCATATCACAGGTTAAGTTTTTAGACTGACTGGAAGCATTTTTTTCATTAGTATAAAAGTTGTAAATCCAAGGAAGCTCACCAAAAGATTTACGGTAAATTAAATTTTATTCTCTGCTAAATCACAGACTATGGCTGGACCAAAACATTCGGATATCTAGTTCACTCATTCCTTGCATGGCAATGTTTTTAGTATAGGTATTCTGGATATTTATTTATCTATTCAATAGTATTTTTACCAAAACAAATAATGGGTGAGTTGTTTCCAGTAAGCAGCTTGGCTTTAGCTCACTTTGCCCATGTTGCTACAGTTACCCCATAAACGGTGACATTGCATATGACATACAGTAAACTTTTGTTTAAAATTGAAATATACAAGGAATGTCTACTACTAAAAACTTTTGCGGGACTAGTTTAGTTTCTTGAATTCATTATGCATCTATTTAAATAATTGTTTCACTTCTACCATATATAATAATATAGATCGATCAATCAAGATATTAAGTCCAGATCCCATAAAATGGTATTCAGGCCAGTCCTAGATGTCTACAAAGTAAGATATCTGAAAATTAGGTGCTTTTTTTTTCACCATAACAGATGGTTACATTATAACGCTGGTTCTCTGAGTGGAGACACTAAAAAACATCCACGCATCTAAACAAATGGGACATCATTTCCTGTACATGTGGAATATGTGACGGAGTGGAGAGAAAGTCTCGATGCTCAATAGGGAAGAGCAGCTATGTCCTACAGGACATAAGAGCATAACTCTGTACACCTTTACTCAACCGCTTTTCTTGGTAAATGGTCTTAATTAACAGATTGGTGGCCTCAGTAAACAACAGATGGAAGGAAAGAAAATTTATGTGTTAAAACAAAATGCAGATTGTTGATGCTGATTCATACCAGTGCTGAGACAGGCAGTTTCCCTTCGTTAACTGTTAAATTAAGCTAGCTGGTCAGCCCTCAGAAAAAAAATCATAATCAGCTAAAGAATTGGGTTCCTCTAAATCTTAAAGGTTTTAAAATATGACTTGAACAAAGAATCCAGCAGCAAAGACTGCATTCACAAGAAGATGTAAAAGAAACACTGCAGTGAAGCCTTTAATTCCTTCTGATTTTGAATGGGTCTGGGTAACGGGATAATACCTATTAGACTAACAAATTAGGTATGACCCATGAGGATTGCACAATAAAGTGTTGCTAAGAGCACAAAATTTCCTTGGTCCCAAATGAAGAGCGAATAATAGCAGCTTGGCATTCAGTAAAACTGCATTAAAAATGAAAGGCAGCGTCTGTTTAAAAAGCTTTTGAGTGTCATTACGGTTCAACTTTGTGACTCGCTGATCTTGTACTCGGACTAATCAAGTGAGGAAACGCAATTGTTGAATAGCAGTTGGAATTTTTTTAAATTTGTTTTCATTAAAGATGCTGCTAGATGAATCTGTCTGTCCACAAGTTGAAGTATAGTATCGCATTACTATGTGGGGTGCGTTATTCTAAAAGGGAAGTCCACTAGAAAATTTAAATAAATTGCAGCTTGTCATCTAACTATAATAGCAGGAAATATTTCAGAGCTGTTGATGTTTCATTTCAACACCTTCTGCAGTCTTAAGGAAGAAAAATAGTGTGCATGGCAAAAAAGAAATGAAGGTTTCAAATTTTTCCTTCTTTGTTTACCCACAGGACTACACCTTGACCATGTATTTCCAGCAGTACTGGAGGGACAAGCGTCTAGCCTACGTAGGAATCCCCCTCAACTTGACCCTGGACAACAGGGTTGCTGACCAGCTCTGGGTCCCTGACACCTACTTCCTCAACGACAAGAAGTCTTTCGTCCACGGAGTCACCGTCAAAAACCGCATGATCCGCCTGCATCCGGACGGAACGGTCCTCTACGGACTCAGGTGTGTCCTGGTTTGTGCTGTAGGCTCTTTGTTTTACCAGTCATCACTTTTATGCATAGACTGAACAGAGTGCATTGCTATCATTTTACGGGTAGTTGCAACATAGTGTGCATGGCGTGAACTCTTAGTGTTAAGTTTGCAAAGTGTTATTTTACAGTTCCTCCTGGACCTCTGAAAAAAGTAAATCAAACCCCTAGGAAACAAACATGAAGGTTGGCTTATATCACCTATTCTTTGGTATATTTTAGTGATCCGCCACCCACACCTCCCACTCTTGCTGAAACTCAAGAGTTTCTACCTCCGGTAACAAAAAACGCTTGAAAAACAAGCTCATTTTGCTTTCACTCAAGTACAGGTATTATTAGGATCTTGAAACGTCAGGTAGCTCAGAAATCTGTGGATCTTGGTAGGTCATTTTTCATCATTTCTATGTTATGTAAGACTTAAAGGAACATTTTGGAGTTGATACAATGTTCAGTTTATCATTTGATTGTAAGAATAGTAAATTTTAAAGTAAAATGAAACGTGTTTCCAGCAAGTGGGGAATTAATGTTAGCTCAGTAGCAATAGACCCATGTGACGAGTCTCAAGACTCAAAACCAACGGAACTCAAAAGCTGTCATCCCACTTTAGTGATAGTGTGGAAAGCGTTAGAAAAACTGAGGTAATTTAACTTTGTAAGTGTAGGAATCTCCATCTGTTCACTGCTGTCTTAGCATAAGTTCATACAAAATGACTGCCAATGTCAGGTAAGATTGATTCAACAGGAGGAAAGTTCATATACACTTCTTCCATCTCCCATAAAACTGAATCAGTAAGAGTAACACACACACACACACAAACCCACACACAAGAATTTGAGCCTTGACAATGATAAAACTTTAAAGCTATTAACACCATCCTCTATCTGCTTTCTGCAGTCTCTCAGGATTTTTTGATGTCATTGCATGATTGCAAAATATCTGCTTTTTAATGTTTCTTCTGTCTTGAGCTCTTGGTATATTCAGGAAACATTTGGATGGCCAGACCTAATTATACGTATCCTAAAATCACACAAAGACTAAGCCTAGAATTTGCTGATTCTACTTGATTTGATGTGCAGATTAATCCATGATATTGCCTGTTCCTCGGCACCATTAAGCGCTATTGCAACAATAAAAAAATAAATATGAATAAATAAATAAATTCTTCAGTGAGAAACTCTGTTACACTTGTCAATATTTGTGGTTATGAAAGACACTTGCACCACCCCAAGTATACCAGAAGTATGAGGATGTGAGAGTATGACTGAAGTTTGAGGGTCGGAGTAGTTACAGGTTTATACATTGAAAACAAAAAAAATCTCATACATCTCTGAAACACCAATTTATGTACTCTGTCAAAACACATTACTTCAGCTCTGACCCCTGAGAACCCTTCCAACAAGCCCACTCCTCTCAGATTAGTCAGTTGATTGATTAGAGACGGAAAATTACACAAAAGCCTTGTATGACCTCTTAATCTGCTACTGAAAATTGTTTGCGACAGAGAATACCTAGATACCAAATAACGTTTGGCCCAGACATAGCCCATATCAGCAGTTTTATTTATTTAGGTCCAGATTTGGTTTTCTAAACTTGCCATGTAAACTCTGGCATTTATCCATCAGACATCCACCCAGACATGTCAGGCATTTTCTCGGGCCATTGTACCACGCTTTGCCCTCACAACACTGAGCATAACTCATGTCAAAACTCACAATGCATGACACGTGTCTTATGCAGCACATGCCAAAACCATAGTTTGACCCAATGCATGAACTCTGGGACACATCTCCCAAGTATAGCCCAGACTAGACCCAAATGTGTACATTGTCTGGATAATATTTCCAAACTGCAAGACTGTCGAACTTATGTAAAATCCAAAGTTTGCGGTGTGACTAAGTTTTTACAAAAACCTCAGCTTAAAAGTAATAAAAAATAGACGCAATGATCCATTGTTGGTCTTGGTCATTTCACTGTATTAAAAAAAAAATAGAAATACAGAATTACATTTGCTTTACCCTTTAAAGACATGAATATTTGTAGGGCAGCAAATGAATTAATGTTGTTAAATTGATGTGCAATGGCACAACACACAACAAAGTGGGTCTCGGAGACCAAAAGCATGCAAATGTTTCCCACTGTTAAGTTAATTTTGTGTGTTTAAAACCCTCGTATGCCAAACAGAGAAACTGGCAATTCTTTGCTACAACCCACTAAGGTACCAGAGGATTATGTGTCAAGCTCAAGGGCATGCCTGACTCAGAAGCACAAACGGGGTAGACATGACGCACAAGTTCAACTTCTAGCTGTTGTTTGATATTTGTTTCATGAAGTCCTTGTTTTGAATTTTCCACTGATGTTTTCGACATGCAGGTTTAGATGAGTTTTCGTGGCCTATGAATATGGATGCAAGCTCTGAGTTATCAGAGAGCAAAACGTGTACCTGTCTTTGTTTGGATGTGTACTTGCGTACTTGCGTCTGTCAGGGTTCATACTTTAAAGTCAAACAACTGTGCTCGATTATGCAAGTGGAGTTCAGAGCATTTAGACATGTGGGCTACTTATAAACCTCAGCGCTTTCAGGAGATCAAAGAGAGAGGGAGACGTGAGACGTGGTGTATGAGTGGTTACATAAATGAATGTCAGGTAAAATTGAGTGTCAAGCTGAGAACAGATTATTATCAAGGCATAAAGGAAATCAGGCTATATTTGTATTGTGCTGGCTTTTTTTCATATAAATAATGAAAAAAATGTAATATTGTAAATTTCTTTAGCTATAGCACTTTAGTTTGTTTCATTATATCACATAACCATGAGTTACAAACAGCCCCCTTTAAAAGTCACATTATATAATGTCACTTTTGAGGGCACTTTGTACGATTGTGAAGCTATTTTCAAAGTATAGTAAGATTAAGTATAAAAGTAAGGTTATGATATAAAAATGACATGATAAAAAAATGAATAAACTAAGAAAAAAAGGAATGAAACAGATGTATTTGTAGAAAAAAAATAAATTGTGAAACTATGCCTTTAAACTCATAATCAACTTTTTTAAGGTGTTTTGATGAAAAAAATTAAATTTTTGATTTATTTTCCAACATACTCATAAATTTTGATGGTTTACACTGTCAATGTGAATATTTTCAAAAATATCTTACTGTAACACTGAACACAACTGAAGCTCCATCACCCACAGCCCAAAATACTAACATGGAGACTTCAAGGGAATGGCCCAAAAATCAATATGTCATCTCAAGATGGTTACACCTTAAGGGCGGTTCTAGGGGCGGGGACATGCGGGCAAAGGCTGTTGCAGTAATTAGTCCAAGAGTGCCATTGTCCTAGTCTACATGTGAATAGCATTACCCATTAACAGCAGTCAGTGTTTGGGGTCTGTCCCAAATTTGGGTCTGACAAACATGAAAATTAGAAACAGCTACTAGCTTTTATTTAACTGTATCATATTGTGGATTTGTTTGTACTCTTGAGTAGGAAATCTTGAGTTTCTTGTCAACACTCAATTGAGTAAACTGAGTGAACATCCAGCTAATTTTGCTTTTGTTCACATTTAGTCAGACATAGTGGAGGTGTTTGCAAATGCTAAAGATCCTTTTGAATATACAAACAGTGTAGCAGCTGCATAGCCCTCTTATAAAATTGTATTTGTAATATTGGCCAGCAGAACAAATATCTATCTCAACTTTGCAACTGTAACACAGTTACCTCAGGTGTGACATCATTCTGAGTTTCAACTTTTGATTTCTGAGGTAAATTGAACACAACACTACTGGTAGCAGGTGTGAATGTTAGCATTTCACTATATAACTTATAGTGATTTGTGCATTTGAATACTGGGAGTTGCTCACGCATATGCTTATGTAACTTTAGTGAAGCTTCAGAGTAGCAGAGAAAAGGCTCTTGACTTGCACTGTTTCTCTCCTTTGTACACAAAGTAATAAATCTTGGCAATTGCATTCTTACATCTCAGGGAGCCTTTGTTAACAGAAATTTCCAGCACATTTTTAACCCTGGAGAACCCCCGGGGTCAAATTTAACCACCATTTTTTTTTTGCTGATACCCAATGTAAAAAAAAAAAAAAAGAAAGGAAAAAAAAGGTTGTTGGGTTCTCCAGGGTAAATGTATTTTATCTGTGCACTGTTAAAATAAATGGAAAATTATTGAGGAATTTTGCCGTCTTATCTTGAAGTTGGGATACATGAAATGTCACAAACAGTTATTTATGTATTTGTTTCTTTGTTGGACAATTACTTGGGCTCTCTGTGAGAAATGGGTTCCCTTATTATGGTAAAAATCCTAAATCAGCCACTATAACGTCTTCTTATTTTCTTACTCAATCGGTGAAACAATCAGTCAAATGTATCATATATTGTGTGCTACAGTAACTACAATAGGTCTGTGTTATGGAAACCTCATCTGCTGATATAATTTTAGAGTTATAATAATATCGGCAAATAGCTTTCTGCAGCTTCATCTGAGTCTTAACTAATTGAAGACATCCAATGGCTAACTGCCAAGCAGTCTGCTTTGAATGAGGCCAGACTTAGCCTAAATCATTTTGAATTTGCATTTCACTTCGCTGCTTATTTTATCTCTCTGATCATCAGCTGCTGGAGCTCACACATCTGATAAACGAAGGGATACCTCCTTATGACCCAATTCAGATGGGAAGCCAGTGAACTCTGCCGAAATGTGTTGCCTTGACACCTTTTTGTGTGTGTGTGTGTGAATTTTTCACCTATTCCAGTATGCTGGCCAGCCAATTTTGGCCAAGTAGTTGTGAAGTGCTTCTAAACCAAGAGTGTGGACTGTTTGTGTGTCAGCGACCTATAGTTTAATTATGTATATAGTTACAGAGTCAGCATTTTAACTTGGAAGGGCCACAGTAATCTTATTTCATGACGTCAATGTCAATAGCCCCAGCAACACAAAACCAACCGAGGAACTTGGTGAAAAGACAAATGAACATTAAGTTTCTGTAAAAGATGATAGACTAAGCCCAGAGCTTTCACCATAATGGTTTAATATCATTTTATTCCCACAGTCCCTTATGCTGTTAGGTAACTGCTTACCTGCTCTGCTGTTTTTACTGCGCTACAAATGGACCATGCCTTACTTTCCCCCTCCCCTCCTGTCTGTTTGTGTCTCAGTGCAGCTTGTGTATGTTTCTAAAACATATTCTTTCTCACTTCATTCATCCATGCCTTCTTTTTCAGGATAACTACAACAGCAGCGTGCATGATGGATCTCAGGAGGTATCCCCTGGATGAACAGAACTGCACTCTGGAGATAGAGAGCTGTGAGTAGATGGGCCTAATGCCTTTAGGGCTGACTGCTCAGCACCCTCTCATGTGTGAAACATTTGAATGAAACAATATTGGACCTGGTTGTTTTGTTGCTTTTATGTGCTATACCATTTGTTTAAAGTTCGTTTCCAAGAGACATAAAATGTTGAGGTTGTTTTCACTTCCATGAAGACTGGAGCGAAGTTGAGATATTT
Organism: Zenarchopterus dispar; assembly: GCA_028564865.1. Lineage (NCBI taxonomy): Eukaryota > Metazoa > Chordata > Actinopteri > Beloniformes > Zenarchopteridae > Zenarchopterus > Zenarchopterus dispar. The sequence continues at coordinate 5,872,510 of JAOWBL010000012.1, forward strand.
AACTTATAAATTGAGCTTTCTGTTACAAATTTGAGGACTTTGAGCCTTACTTGAGATAACTCTTTTTGTCAGACTTTAGAGACCTCCTCACGTAGCAACAAAAGACCTCCATGAAAGTTTATGGGAAATTTGCCCTTTCATAAACCCATCATCCATTATCCTTGTGTCTCCGGTTGCTCGCTGGTTCTGGTTCTCTGGGTTTACGATGTAGCATCTGTAGACTTAGAGTTTGTGCTAGTGAATGCTGTGGAGAATAAAATTTTATTTCACTAAACCACAAACTTCCTGTCATTATGTGGTTATTGATCAAATATCACCCCAACAAAAAAAGGTTTTTATGGGTGAGCCTAATCCCATGAGACATTGGCCGTTTTCACATGCATGGCAAATAAATAATTGAAAACTAGTTATACAAGAACTGCTGACTGCCAGTTTGTTCTGTTGTTGGGCGACTGCAATTGTTGAGCATTGTTAGGTGCACTGGTCAGTTGGACAATGGAAAATCTTCCCAATTTGGATATTTTTTCATACTACAGATCACGCAGCTGTTGCATAGTCCATGGTAAGATGGTTCTTTGGTCAAAGGGGTGTTGAAGGAATGGTTTACACATCACATTGCCCGAACCGATCGAGAGTCAAAATGTGCATGCATATCTTTCTGTTAACTGATCTCAGAAACCAAACAAAAGGATTAAATCATGGTTTCTATCCTGGCTGGCCATCCTAATTCTTTTCCCTTTTGATTTCAAAAGTTAGTCTGGTTCCTCTGGTGTTAACTTTGATTTCCAGGGGTAGTAACCAGCAAACGTGGAAGAATCTGCCTCCGGAGACCACTGAATAGACATGCAATCAAAGAAACAAACCATGTGACCTACTCAGAGTGACAATCAGACTAATCTGACAGTAGAGTCAATAAACCTGTAAAGCTTATCCTAGATGTTTTCATAAGCGATTAAATAAGATGTTAAAACAACACTTTTCTAAACTGAAGTAAACCTATTAAATGATTTGCTTTTCAAAGCAACTTCAGGCTCTTGGAAACAACTTCAAACATGTTTTCCCTTCTTCCCAAATGGCAGCCCATTTGGAGGATCGGCAACACTGCATATCTTGGTCTCCAGTGATGGTCTGACAGATGGTTACACCTTGGTGTATGTGTGTGCTTCTTCTCATACAGATGGCTACACCACAGATGACATCGAGTTCTACTGGAAAGGAGGCGAGTCAGCTGTAACGGGGGTGACACGCATTGAGCTGCCGCAGTTCTCCATTGTGGACTACAAACTGGTGTCTAGAAATGTTGTCTTTTCGACAGGTAAACGCCAGACATGTTAATCACGAACTAAATGAATTCCCTTTTGCACAACAGTCAAGTGAATATTTTCTTCTCAGTGGTATTGTGCATGTTAAGCGTTGGCCTGTTTTAAAGCTGAATACTTAAGTAATTTCTTTAGCATTTCTGCCAAAGTTTGATCAGTTGATCTAAATCCTCAGAGCCATAGCTGTGTTTGTCAGTGCTTCTAATTGGGTTGAAATGAGGAACTAAGCTGCCTTTGAAGTATCCCTCAAGCAGCTGCGGTACTTACAAGTGTGCTGGAGTGGCACTAGTCCAAAACATGGTGTAAATCCGGGAGTGGATACTGTCCAGGTCAGGTGGCTCTTGACCCTATTGGGCGATGTTGACAAGAGCCAGTGGTTTGGTTTGTACTTGGGCGAGGCAAATGGAGACGAGAGCACCACGGTTCGGTCAGTTAGTGTCACAGTTCGAGTCACAGCAAGCATTAGTTTGAGAAGATCCTAAAATTTTGTTTCAGTGAGCCGTATAAGGTATTAGCTTTAGCATTTCTGGAATTAGAAAACTCCATTATACCAGGTCAAAGCCCTGGTAACATAAACACCTCTCTCATCAGAATTGTTTTGATCATTGCCCCCTTGTGATTGGTCTTCCATCTGCTTCAGATCACTACAAAAATATATAAATCACAAATATAGAAATGTTTCATGTGACATAACACATTTGTGAGAAAATGATGTCTCTTCATACAGGTGGCCACTTAAAATGTGAAAGAAACAATCTAGAGAGAAAAAAAACAACCTAGGTATGTTTTTAGATGATAAAAAGTATAAACCTGCTCTCTGCTCCTGTTTGGTATCATGGTGTTCACCACAATGAACATGCACTAGAAGATTGAAAAGAAAATACTTTCATTAGGAACCAAAATGACGTAAATCAAAGCAGTTCTGGTTTAGAATTGAATGTGTTAACAGTAAAATAGCAAGTACTGTTAGTCTCTGACAACTTTAACTTCATAAGTATACAGAAAGTTTATAAAAAGAACTGTTTGTACCAATTTGTGGTCGCCACCAACTTGTTGAAAATACATACAAATACTGAATGTCACAATCTGCTTCTAACGCTCGACTACTTTGACATAAATGTCTAAGTACTTGAAGGGATGAAGGAGCAATTCTGTTTTCACTCAAAACTGCTTTAATTTACATCGTTTTGCTGCCTAATTTAAGTTAACACTCCTTACACTCAAATAATAAACCTAGGGTTGTTCTAACTCCAGAAAGATCCTTAAAGAACATATTCTCAGGAAGAAACTTTAGAAGCTTGGACATAAACGCATTCCTTTGGTTCAGGAGTAGCATTCTGCGGTAATGCATTAGAAACTAAAACCGCCTTCACTAAATGCCATAAAGTATATGAAATATGATCTTAAATTATCCCCCAAATCTCTAATGAAATGTGGATCCTGAACAAGAGGTGTACGAGGCCTGTAAATCTTTCGCGATGCTGTCATCATTAACTGGCATTGCAAAACACATCAATCAAGGGTTATTTATAGGATCTCAACAGCAGCTTTCTCCAGCGCACTTCTTTTCTCAGGGGCAAGTAATTAGAAGACACGGTGACACGTAAAGGCAATTTGTCAAGTTACTGCGTGTGAAAAACATTCATCATATCACATTTCATGTTGTAATTAGAATATGTTTGAGTAGTGCAGGCAAGTTATGCAACAGTTCCTATTTGTCATGTGAAATTTACTAATATTCAGTCATGCGAAATAGAAAGGACAACATTTTTCAGTGCAAAGGTTTTGTATGGTATATCAGGACACAATTTTAAAAAAATCATTTAGTTCTTTCCAGGATATAAAATTAATGAAACATAATTTTACCTCAGATATAGACAAAACTGAAAATCTACTCGTATCATTATTAGATGGAGCCAGCAAGGATGTGCATGCCATCCTTGCACCTTACAATGAAGTTCAAAAATGTTTTATTTGAGTGAAGAGTCCTGCGACGACGACTTGACAAATCAAGTTGCAGATGACATGAAAGAGAACAAAGGCGGTTGAAGTGAAGCTGGTTTTGGGGATGTTCTACTTTCCTGCGCTTAAGCCTGTGCTATGAGATCAAAAACATGCTGGTGACATAAAAAAAAGAAGTTTTGAAGTGGAAAATCTCTTTTTTTTTTAATTATGTACCTTCACAGTAAAATTTTCTTTGGGAGTGATTATCTCCCCAAGGTAGAATGTGATTATCTCCCCAAGGTAGAATGATAAATATCCACAACTTGGAAAACTAATTCATGTCTGGTAACCACTTCCTGGAAAGCTTTTTGGTCACCTAGCAACTACCATCATATATATATATATATATATATATATATATATATATATATATATATATATATACACACACACACACACACACACAC
>JAOWBL010000012.1:5880607-5900585 GCA_028564865.1 Zenarchopterus dispar
CACACACACATATACACACACACACACACACACACACACACACACACACACACACACACACACACACACACACACAATAGGGACCCAATTTGCCTGTGTGTGCCCTCATGTCTTGAATCTCCACCTCTAGCACAGTAGATGCCACATCCCAACTGAGAGATCTTCAACTGTCAAGCAGGATGGTGGAGGGGTGATGATCGGGCCTTGTTTTGCAGCAACAGAATCTGTGTCCCTTGCAATCACCGAGTTAGCCATAAAGTCATTTGTATACCAGCGTATTACAGTCAAATGTGTTAAATTTAACACGTTGACCAACATGTGAACAAGTGATCAATTGCCTAATATGTGTTTCTTTTTCCACAGCTGTTGTGTTGGCATAAAAGCCATGTGACATTTTGTAATCATTATTTCAAGCAGAAATTATGCTCGAGAGGAAGCACCATATCCACTCTGAAAAGGACACTGACAGAAAAGCACTCTTTTGTTTGCTTTCTGTGTATTTCTAACACTTCCAGAGTGGCGGTGCTGTGATGTTTGTCCCGTCTCGGTCCTCTCACTCCGAGTAGCACATCCTTCCCTCTTGCCCTCATTTTCACAGCATATTTGCCGTTATCTACAAATGTTGCACATGTTCTCCGTAGCATTTACCATTCCTAGCTGTTTGCAGTACACAGATCTGTCTCTGCCTTCCTGTTGGAATCACTCGTGAGCATGCCGAAGCAGACACACCAGGGTGCGCTTGTTTGCGAGAAGCGGCATCTCCCCTGTGGGGCGGGGGGAGCATTGAAGTTTAGCGTCCAGTGCTCTGCTCCCACACTTTTGACAGGATGTGTGAAGCACATCAAAGGCTCCCTGCTCGGCCGGCTAATGATCAGGTTCATTCCATTACACATGCTACAAGCCAGCCTTAATTTCCTTCCCTTTTCTGTCTTTTCGATCTCATCTCTGCGTCCACGTCTCTTCTCCATCTTTGTCCTCCCCTTTTCAGCATTCTTTACAATAAATTGTGCTGTTGTGAAAGGTGTGCTTTGGTGCCAATTATCCAGCTCTCTGACAGAAAAACAGTCTAGAAGCTGCAATGCAGCTGCAATAATGACAGTTTTAAATATTCTGTCCTATCCATATTTGATCATTTTGCATAATTTGGCAGTGTAGGCCTCGATTATTCCTTCAAGTTTGGCTGTTTTAGAAAAGGAAAAGGAAATGCTTCATTAACAGCTTTTGAAAAATAACCCTGAAAATCCTCATTTTTGATTTATGCAGTACTGGAAATTCATTAATATGCCTCGGCAATCCTCTGGTACTTGCACATAGGGAAAAATACTTTTCTCTCGAGAGGAAAGCCAACTCATCTGATCAACCATTTTGGCAATATTAGATGCAGTATCCAACAACAAACCATTCACCTTTCGGACAGCACAAAAGCATTAAAGAGAACAATTTTACCTGAAGTGATTTCTGTGATGAGACAGTTATCAGTAGATGTTTTCAGCAGTTACAGACGAGGTTTAACACCATCACCTTACACGAAGGCTGTTGTACACATATGCACATAATGTCATTTGGTAAGGATTTTCTTTTTCTTTATACTGGCTTTAATATGATTTGCAAAGGTTTTTAGATACCCACTTCTTCCTATTCAGGATCACAGGGATCTGCTGAAGTTCATCTAAAACATTTTTGCAGTTCAAACGATCCTCAAAGTATCCATGAGCTCAAATTTAACAGATAACCCTTTGTATATGATTTGCTTGCACTTTTTATGTCACTTTTAGCCTTAAGAATTGATCAAATATAGTATCAGTTAAATTTCCAAGAAACTTAACTTCTTTTTTACATTAATTTACCATAAAATATAATCTAATTTTCATCTTGTTTAAATAAACACCACCATCAAACATTCACAGAGAGGGGAATACTAATTACTTCAAAAAAAAGCTAATTGGATTTGTAGTTTGGACAAGTCCAGGTGGGGTTTTGAACTACTTTGACTCTTAGACATTGTAAGTTTACACTTCATATGATGCGCTTGCCTCGCAAAAAGAAGATATCTGAAGAGTCATTGATCTGCATAAGGCTGGAAAGGTAATCTCAAAGTTTCATACACCTGTCAGTCCACAGTTAAACAACTTGTCTGGTAATCTGGCTACTCAGAACTAAATGTCCAGCTAAGATGACTCCAAACACAGAATCCTCAATAAGGCACAGGTGAACCCACAAGGCCTGAAGACGTCACAGGGACTTGTAATCTTCTTTGTTTATGAGTCTATCACGCACATGTGGACACTTTTCATGTTACCCTTCTATTTGAGAAAGGAAAAACCCACAAAGGTCACTGAAATAATGTGAAGCTGACTAATAAGTAATAATTTACTGAAAACTGACTAATGAAAGTCAGACATTGCTTCTGAATTGTGCTTCAAAAGAATCTTTAAAAAAAAAAAAAAAAACTTATTTACTTGACAAATTAGTTGGTCTCCCTAGAAAAGGCTGAAAATAAAGTGAGCATATTGACATGTTAAGCTAAAGTGTGCCCTGTAATTAATATCACAGGTGTCTTCAATCTTCAGTCAATCAGTGTGACTATTTAAAGAGTTAAAGGCAACCTGCTCCTGTTTGGTATCATGGTGTTCACCACAATGAACATGCACTAGAAGATTGAAAAGAAAATGATTAGACAAGCATATTAAAGATAAGATCATCTCCAAGCAGCATTATGTCACTGTGACTACAGTTGTAAATTCATTCAGAAGTTTAGAGTCCACAGAACTGTAAAACTGACCACAAAATGAAGAGACTGATAATATGAATAGTGACCAAAAAGCCCAGAACAACTTCCAAAGAGACTCAAGGTGAACTCCAAGATCAAGGTAGTGACAGATCACACCACTGATCACTACTTGGGCTAAAGTGGATGACTGAGAAGGACTCCACTGCTGAAAGAAAAACATAAAAAAGCAAGACTGCAGTTTGCTAAAATGTGTATTGACAAAGCTTCTGGGAGAATGCAAGATGCAAAAATGAAGCATTAAAAGAAAAGAACACTTTATGTAATGGGGACACATGGAGGAGGGTTGGTTATGTTCTGGAGCTGATTTTCGGTGTCTCATAATCTTTGTGGGTACAATGAAATTTCAAGACTATCAAGATATTCTGGAACAAAATATGCTGCCCAGTATTTGAAAGCTTGATCTCATCCAGAGGTCATCCAACAGGATAATGACCTAAAGCACCAAGAACAAAAAACTGGAGTTAATAATTCTGTTGAATCATGATTCAAAAGCAGTGTCTGATTTTCAATCAATTTCTTTAATGGAAAGGTACCAATATGCCCACATCTTTGTCATCTTTATCATTCCACTGGTGAAATATGGTGGAAGGAGCATCATAATCTCATCAAGGGAAGTTTATGAAAATGTCAGGGTGGTGGTCCATCATTTGAACCTTAGAAGAGGTTGGGTAATACTGGAGGACAATGATCAGAAGCATCAAAGGAAATCCAACACAGATCACTTTATATCCATAACTGCCGAATAAGGTTTTCTCACACATCAAAGGTTCACTTACTTTTTTTCTTAAGGGGTGTGTTCATTAAATACAAGATAAATTATAATTGTTTGTGTGTTATGAGATAACAAAGATTGTTTCAATTATACACTAAAACCGCAACACTCTAGACCACCTACTCTGCAGCACTCCTATCTAACCAGCCATCCACCCAGACTCTATTGTTGTCCTGTCATCAGCTCAACTTATCTCCCTTTTCTTTTTTGTCTCCTCTTCTTGTCCTCGTTCTCTCTCGGCCTCGCACACGCCGTTCCTCCCACTCGCGGATGTTGTTTAGTGTAGCAGTTACAGCCAGTACAGTTGGACGCCTACGCACGGGTGTACCTCAGCCTCCACTTTTCTGAAACCACTTCTGCTTCTGTTACCGTGCAGATACTCTGCTCCGATTGAGTCTGGAAAAGCCGCATCAAAGGGAGTGAATGGGCTATTTAAAGACGTGCCATAGTCAGCTCCTGCATGTAACTGGAATGCATGTTAAGCATTCAATTTTTTTTAAGGGTTCAATTTTTCTAAATCTTTATAATTTGGTTCCTCTGACTCTGTTTTCTTTATTTATTGATTTGGAGTTGTTGTTTTTTTTAAAAAAAAACTTATCTTGTTTTCCCATTTATCAACACTGCAATAATTTAGTTTCCTCTACAAGGGAATAATGAAGTATAACTCGCGTCAGTTCAATGATAATATAACAGTATTCATTTGTTAGTCATCCAGCCCTGTATATTATGATGGATTTTCAAAGTAAAAGACAATAATTTCCTGCACAAAATTGTTTAAAAATAAGGGGGTTAATCATTCAAATTATGTCAAACTCAAAATTAAAGCCTAAAGTCTCAATATAGTTCAATTTTGTCAAAATTGTTTTGGCTATTTTAATTAGTCAAAGAAATGTCAATATTTTCATATTATTTAAAGATTAGCGTCAGTTTCCAGTTTTTCCACCTTTGCCTTCCAGATATCCAGCTACTATTGCTTTAAGATATTCAACTATTGTTGCTAAGATTTAAACTTCTTCAGCAGAGTTAAAGGTAATCTATGCTTATGACTAGTGCAGCTGTAAATCTTGCTCCAATATCAAAACCGTAGCCGGACATACACCTCCCTGGAAATGTGATTACACACCAGGTCCACATAATAATGCCATCTCTGAGGGAAAAAAAGGAAGCTCAGTTCTGCAAGCCACAGCATTTAGGATTTGATGATGTAATTACAAATCGGGGCAAACAACAGGAAACGGCAACTATGACATAGCTCCTGTACGTACTTGAGTAGTTGCTCATCACAAGCATAAATCAAGCTTTAGAGGAAAGTATTCCTACTTGCATTCATGCTGAAAATGCAACAGAAAATTAATTTCAATTGTTCCACTTAAAATGCACAACTTTTCTGTGTTAGAGCTTTAAAGTGTGATCATTTGAAGAATATTTATTCTTAGTAATTCCTAGTTTTGTGTAGTGTAGCAGCACTTTACATAAAGTAATCAGGTCTAGTTGGATACAACCTCACAGTTCCACTCAGGATGGAGATAAACACTACAACAACAGTTCTGGAGGGATCCAGAGTCAAGGGGAATGGATATTTGTGACATTTTATTTTCTGTTCCTGTCATGATACAAATTGGGTCTAAGCATCCTTAAATGTCACCTCAGTCAATAGTAGTCACAACAGAAAACATCTGATGAATGGCCTATTCTTAAAATAACATGAAACTATTTTTATTCCACCTTATCGCAAAACAGTCACAGAACCTTAATTTTGTCCTTTTTTTTTTTTTTTTTTTAAAAGTGGCACTCTCTCCCACTTACTCTCTAGTCAACATTACACACACACACAAGTGTGCAGTTGGTTGTACCCATGCTTGCCACAAGTAGCTTTGGCTGAAACCCACAGAGTGGAAATTACACCATAATGGGCCCCACTTCTCCGATATGAAATGAAAATGGAAAAACAGCTAAGAATAGTGGGAGTAACGAGCCATAGATGCAGTCGAGATAGAGCCACAACACAGCGAGATTGATGAGAAACCGCACATCGCTTTTTATATTCTCACACACACACACTCACGGATGCTGTTTATACTCCAGGTCATGTAAGAATTAATGACAGAAGTGTCTCTCAAAGCAAGTCATGACTGAATATAATTTTAAATTCCCAACTTATGAAACATCAAAGACATTTATAGCGCTGCTGCTATTCTGTTAATGCCGAACCCTTTCGAGTCATCACATGAATTATGTAGGTGTATAAAGTGTGGAGAGCTGATAATTCAAAATGTGTTGAAGTTTTTATCGCCATCCGGAGTATTGTGACATGTAATCATGGAATGGGGTTGGAATTTCTCTGCATTTCTGTATGAGTTGCTGTGTGTTGGCACTTTTGGAGGGGACGGTTGTTACCATGGTGATAAATCCAACCAATGCTGTCAGGAGTTGTCATGGAAACTGAAACAAAAACACAAAGTCTCTCTGCTTGCTCCTAAGAGTATCAAAGTTAGATGTTCTTGTTACAGTAAATCACTGACTTTTACATTTTTAATGAATCAAAACCCTTCAGATTATTTTTCTACACAAAATGGTTCAGTTTACACCACTTTCTTCTGTTTTCTCCATCCTAAGGTGCCTACCCTCGACTATCTCTGAGCTTCAAGCTGAAGAGGAACATTGGCTACTTCATCCTGCAGACTTACATGCCATCAATCCTGATTACCATCCTCTCCTGGGTATCCTTCTGGATAAACTATGACGCGTCGGCCGCCAGAGTGGCTCTGGGTAAGAAGTGGTTGTGCTTAAGCAGCAGGTATTTGACTTTCTCAGATGAGTTCAGGGACCAAGACAAACCTCAAGCTCCCTCGGTCCCTGCTGGATTCCTGAGAGTGAAGTGTTGTTCATGAATACTGTTGAATTACTGCACTTTCAGTCTTGTTGAGTGGGACCATTCGGGAGTGACTTTAAACTACTGACCTAAAGGGTGACAGATTTGAAGAGGATTACTGTGTTGTCTTTTGTAAAGAAATGTCTTTCAGTGCCATCAAACCATGTTACTAAGTCAGTAGTTGCTATGGTCAGTAAAAGGCCTTCAGCTCCTCCCCATCTATAACGAGCATAATATCACAACTTTTTGAGGGGTTTCATTGTAGGTGCCATGGCCCACTTAGCACGAGGCCCCTGTGAGCAGTAAAAAAAAAGCACAGATGGAAGTCGCAGATCGTTGGTTTGTAATTACTGGGATTCCTCGCAGGAGACTGCAGTGTGGTTTAATCTGTATAATGTTCATTCAACAATACATGAGGCGGGAGTCACCTTAAAAATATGAAGGCAGCCACTATAACAGTTAAAAATGCAGTTTAGACAGTAAACTCTCCAGAGGAACCAACACTGCGATGAATAGAGTAGCTTAAATAAATTGTCCACAAAGAATGAAAAGGATGCATTTTCCCACCTGTTTTCAGTAGCACCTGGTGTGTTATAAAGCTAGAAATATTTGAGCTTAGAAACATGTTAAATATCACATTTATTTGAACTGTTTCTATTTCCAGTGAACTACATTTCCTTTTTAAACTGAGTTATGACAAGTTTGCAAATTAGAGACTCCTTTCCTATTGTATTTATGCCTTTTTTGGCATATAAGCTACTTTCTATGTAGTTCAAGTGCGCACTTCTCAGTTGGACATTAATAACTTGTTCACTACATGCAGGCCACACTTGTTTCCTCTTGTGTGCTTGTTTTTCCATCATACAATGAGCCCTCCACAACCCAACAAAAACAACACTTTAAATATTCAGTATAATCTTCTCCTAAAGCTCTGAAACCCCTAAAATTGTATCTGGGCTAGTTCCACTTTAAGTTAGAATCAATTCCAGGTTCAAGAAATAAAAGGCCTCTTTAAATCCTTCTCTTGACATGTTTAAAGAGAGAATGGAAATCTAGAGTAACTACTACAAGTGGAGATTAGCAGAATTATGCCTAGATGATCGTATGACAAAGTTAGTTTACTGCCATCAATCCATGTTACTGTCTGTAGTTGCTATGGTTACTAGAAGCTAGTTTGTTGAGATCAAACTAAGGCAAGTACAGTGGTCTACATTGTTAATGAAAAGTGATCCGTTCTCTGCCTGTATCAGTATAAAATGAACATGAAAAGAATTTACCAACCAAAGCATGTTAAACTCTAGTTAGGATAGCTAGGAATATGCCCACTTGTTAGTATTGCACTTTTCCAGTTGACTTATTGCACAACACAAAAAAACATCAACGAAATCTTTGATTGAGCTAGTAGTATACAGGCCATATTTTATACGTCCTGTATACTTTATTTACTTACTTTGTTTCTGAACCAGTTTTTTCTATTGCTTCTAGTTCAAAGTCGATGGTGGGAACTGTGGATAGCATTGGATTAACTTTATTAATCCCAAAGAGGAAAACTCATTAGCTACCATGGGAAACACAACAAACACCCCAGCTAGCGAGTTGCCAACAAGGCAGGCACCATGTTTATCCAGTCCAACTCCTCTGAGGGATACATGCAGTACGTTGGCCAGTTTCAGTCCAGTTCGATATATTTATACAAACAGGATTACTGTATTTAAAAGCAAAAGTGATCTGATCTGTTAATCTTCCAGTGAGAAATCTGGATTATTTCAGTTTCAGTTGGGATAAGGTGCTTGGTTTCAGTTGGACAAATGTGCTTTGTCTGGACATGAACATGAAGCCAATACAAACTACTTTGAACCTGTATTATCTCTTTTGGCCATTAGGAGTCAGACTGTTAAGAAATCTATGAGAACTAACTAAATTTGTTTCTAAAAATCTTATTGTTTCAATTGGCAGGTTTAAACCTAAAATTTAATAAAAACGACAATAACAAAAAAACTTTTTATATTTGCTGTTTTTTGAAAGAACGTATTTTGCTTTAATGGTGCCTTATTTTTTAAAATAATTTTGTGTTCTGGGAAATTTTATTGTGTTTCCTGAAATTCTTACTTTTTACATAAATAAATAAGACAACAGCCAATTCCCTGATTTAGAGTTAACTGAAGGGTGACTGTCATGGTGACGACAGCTAACTATATTATGACTTCCTCAGACTTTCTTTAGTGAGACAGAGCAGCTTAGCAATCACATTTCAGCAAAACTGAAAAAAATATTTTTATTTTTACTTCTTTATTTTTTATAATTGCAGCCTATTTGACTGATAAACTAGATAAGCTTTGCATTCAGCAAGAGTTTACCCAGGGGCAAAAATGACAACCAAATGCAGCCAGGTCTTCAAGAGCCACAGAAGTGTCACATTTATTGTCAAATTTTCCCAGTTTACAATGACTGAAGACGATGCAAATCAACAAACTGCCCCGTCTGAGATGTTGCAAGCCAGCATATTATGAGTTGATAAACTGCATCTCTGCTATGATTTGCTGTGTGAGGTGGCCGGGCGGGAGCTTGGAGGTCAACTGGGTCAACCATAGCTGTAAATTGTTGCTTCTGAGGACAAACAGTTCAATCTGGTCATAAGAACTGATCGTTTGTTTGCCTCTTCAATCATCCATATATGGACAGATAATGGACCAGTAATTACCTTAACGCATCGTAATGCTTTTTGGAAAACATTCTTTTATCCATTACCTGGCTGCAGTCTCAGCCTCTGTTGCTTCTTATCCTGGTTCCCTGATTCCCTCATCCGGCTGCGCTGCTCGGTCTTTCTCCCTTTTGCTAAGGAATGCATGCAATATCCGGTCATTATTGTATGCCTTGGAGTGTTTGCCTGATTTTGTATTTCATGTTTGTGAGCAAATGGATTGAGCCAATATCCGGTGAGCGCCTGAACAGCTGAAAGGAAACCGGAGGGCCATTTTGAGCTTTCAGCAGGTATCTTGATTGCACAGGGGGTGTGTGTGTGGGTGCATATGGGCTGCTCTTTTATGCGTGCCAGCTTGCCAGTAAGAGCAGCGTAATGATCGCGGGGAAATCAATTCAAGGAGGCAGCAGGCAAACAATTGAATTGTTTGAAGAGGAATCTTATTTTCTTGAGCAATTTCGAAGGATTGCAAAGTTACAAATGACCATCTTGAGCCCTAATCTAGTTGAAAGCCATTTCCCAGAGTCATACCTCTTGTTCGTAATCATATTATATGAACAGCCAAGGTGTGGGCTGCCACGGGAATATTGTAGTCTAATGGAAGACAAGTTTTAGACTACAATTTCATCTGTCCAGACTTTTAAAACACCTTTTACTCATCTCCAGGCTTCCAAAATGGTTTGCATCAATGGTTTTTACTTCTGCAAATGATGAACTGAAGAGTTCAATTAACAGTGCCTCTGATCTGGAAGTTAATGTTCCTTTCCTTTCTTCTTTGCTTTATTGGATCCTACATGACACCTTCTCCTTTTGACAATATTGAATTGTGTCAGTAACGGCACATTTGCCTGTGATTAGAGGAGATTTGACTCCTTGCGCGCCTTTGTTGGAGCTGTAAAGGTGGAGAGGAGACCCCGGGATATGGAACGAGAGAGGGGCCGCAGTGCGAGAAACCAAATGATGGCGCGACCCGGTGAATAAATGAAGAGGGAGAAAGAGAAGGAGAGGTAGAGGGAAGAAGTGGGGAACAATGGGACAAGACAGCTATTGTGAGTGAGGAAGAAACCCCGCAAAACTATATTTCTCCCAGGAGAGCGTAAAAACATGATGGAAAAGGAGGGAGGCCCGCTGGCGCTTGGCCCCTTGATTAAATTGTCCGAATGGGGAGTGAAGGAGGGAGGGCGCAAAAAAGAAGAGGAGTGGGGGTGAGGGAGTGAAGGACAAAGAGTAATGGCACAGCTGAGAGAACACCTATAAAGAACAAGGCTGTCGCTGGGCACGAAAGGAAAAAAAAAAAACATCCAATAGCTCCATCCAGACATGAAACATGAGCGCATGCACACTCACACATGCGTAAAGACACGCACGGCGCGAACTTTATAATGTGCCAATAAATCACACTAAAGGCTAGATTGACCTTAGCTATCGTAATCCCTCCTTCCAACCCCCTCCTCCCCCAACTGTTCCTTGTCTCTTCAGTGTGTTTTATGACACACACACATGTACACACCAAAATCCATATCCGTGTGCTAGCCTCACTACAGATGGGCTCCATTTGTTTCTGACACAAGTTAAAAAAAGTATTTGAGATATGTTTGCTGTAATTCTGCTCTCAGATTTATCTGCAGACTTTGCACTGGAATGTGGGTTTATTTTCTGCAACATATATTTGCCATGCTAATTTAGTTTGATTGTACCTTGTAGGTTATTTCCATCAAAGTTTACATGAAATAAACAGTTTCATGACGTGCACCACATTGTACTAAATGTGACCAAAAAGTAATTTAGATGTAATATTTTCATGACAGCAATTAAAAATGGACTCATTTTGCACTTGGAATTATCTGCTAATTTTTTATAAATTTTATTGAACTTATGGAAAGCATAGCCCACCCATATCAGTAGTGCCAACCAATCAGAACAGACTATGCTTTGCAGGATGCCTCCTTAACTTTTGTTTCTTTCATAGAATATTTATCAAAGATTGCCATTGTCATTCAGTCTATAGACCTTGTTAAAAAAAAAAAAAAAAAAACCTCTCTGATGTTGCCTGCAGGTTTCTCAAAAGTGGTTTGGACCTTTTCAGGGCTTTGGACCCTTTTTGATTCAGAAATGGGCAATTGGGCAGAACAAGCATGAGGTTGACACCACTTACCTTACTATAGTTAAACCAGCCAGCTATCTTATTTTATTTTGGCTTAGCTCATACTAACTAATGATACCTTACATTTATTCTGATCAAATGTATCAATCTATCCTTATTTAAAGCATCTTTCTAAAATAGCTTCCAAAACATGTACTGTCATAAACCAGGCTGTAAATATGTTTATCTTTTGTAACGTTTTATCATTTTAAGAAAGGGGTCAATGGAAATTGATCAACTGTCAGAGCTCTTCCCCAGTAGTCATTTGTGGAACTGCAAGTTTTCGGACCTGTGTTGGTGACGGATTGATTTAATGTAAGATATGAAAAAAAAAACAGGAAGTGCCTTAGATTTCAATGCCACTGACTCCAAAATGACACAAAAATCTCATCAGATAGACAAAGTCCTCCTTCCCTTTGATATAACTTCCATAGCTGTGTAGATGTTAGGGCTCAAGAAAAGTATTTTTTTCCCAATCATCCCTCAAGTAGCGCATCTCTATTGCTCCACTTTCTTGGCCAGATATGGTAATCTGTTGGTCCAAAAAAAGACCAGGATGGTGATGACCATATGGCAAAGTTGAAGCTGCCAACTAAAATTTCACAAAACAATAATGCACAACATGACATTAGCAATGTCCATCTTTTTTATTTAGTCTTTGAATTTTACATTATACACAAGCTGTGTTTATGTGGTGACTTTAGTTGTTTATTTTGTCAGTTTCATCAGTGTCTCTTATGTTGAGGTGTTGAGCTCTTCAGGCCACCTCAATATGCATGAAACAGCTCAGTAGTTGTCTGAGATTTGACAGTTTGACTTTCAGCATCTCACTCTCTGTCATGTAAACTCACAAGGTGTGAAGGTGCCTCATACCATTAGAGCCATTTGCTTCCTCTTTGGGGTTAAGGTTAACAAGACCTGGGAGCTAGATACATGCAGCACTATTCTGAGTCATTTCTGCTCGATGACCGAGGGCCAGTTGGATGTTTAGAGCTGCAGACCTTTGAATTTCAATGAAGCAGCGGTTATTCGCTTATCTCGAGAGTATTCATGCAAGTCAAGTAGGATCAAACATGAAAGCAATAAGCAAATTGTTTTGTAAGAGATTTGAAGTAAGAGAATTGCTCCATTTCCTCTTCACCCCTTTCTTTTATTTCCTGTGCACTTCAACAAAGTGGAAGATATTTATTTACAAGGTTTTCTTCACTGGCTCAAAGTTTCTCTTGACTAACAGTAGAAGCACCTGCAGAACAAATACTTTTCCTCTGAATATACCTCTGTTTCTATAGTAACACCACAGATATTTGTTCTCAGTTGTGGCTTTAATGCTCCAGATGCAACTGAAGCATCAGTCTAAAATGAGGAGGTACTCCATGAAAATAGGTTTTGACTATTTATCATCATAGAGAAATTGACATGGTTGATTAGGATGTCTTTAGGAAAAAATAAACAATAAGTCAGCAAGTTTCACGTTTCCACCTGGATCATCAAAATGCAGCTGTCGCTACTAATCCTTTGCTTAGGCTGCACCCATATGAGTACTCTTTTATTTTAAAAATGGTGTTTTAAAACAGAATAAATCCTTGCCCACACTAGTATTTAAGTTGTGTCAGAAAAGATCTGCAAGTCTGTTAGGACTGTGAACAGCAATTCAAGAAAACAGTGCATGCAACTATTTTGTTATTTTTAAAAGGTTTTTGTTTTTTCTGTGGACACTAGACCATAACCCCAATAGTCACCAAACATTTTCTATTTTCAAAAGTCCAATTTCCCAGAGTACTGTGACCATGAAAAAGGTTGTTTTCAAATGAAACCTAACTGAGGACATAGCTGTAATTGAGAAGAGAGTGGGCTTCAGAAGTTGTTTTATTTCATTTCAGATAATCAAGATGTTGTAATTTAATCAAATACGTATTGCAAAAAAAAAAAAAATACATTGACTTCTGCTTACCACAGGGATCACCACCGTGCTGACCATGACCACTATCAACACACACTTGAGGGAAACGCTACCCAAGATCCCCTATGTCAAGGCCATCGACATGTACCTGATGGGCTGCTTTGTTATGGTCTTCCTCGCCCTACTCGAGTATGCCTTCGTAAACTACATCTTCTTTGGGAGAGGCCCCCAGATGCAAAAGAAGCTAGCGGAGAAGGCAGAGAAAGCCAACAATGAGAGGGCAGCCAAGTATGACGCAGCAAGGGTAGGTTTGAATCTGACTGCTCCACAGCATCTCCACATGCAGGGGGTGTAATGATGCATGTCATTTATTACATTTTGGAGCAGCAGTAGAGTGAGCAAAAGGAATGTGTAAATGTGCATAACGGTCATTTATTTCCAGAAACTGATGTTGTGAATAATTGAACTGTATATCAAAGACACACACTCTCACACACACAAATCAATTTTTAGGCATTTGTTCCCCACTTGTGGCTGAATATTTTCATCTCCTCAGGAGGCAGGTAGTAGGACCGCATCCCTAAAACGGTCCAATCAGGTTAAAGGGCTTCGCCACTCACGCTCGGTGAGTTGTTCTTTTTCCAGTCAGACTCCACAATATCCTCAAGTCGACTCTGCCATCGTCATCAGCCGACATGGATGCGGTTAATGCTTTTTTTTTTTTCCTTGACGCAAAATACGACTCCATCCATGCAATGAACTGAGCAGCACCAAACATCTCCATGACACTGAATTATATTGCAATGATGCTCATGCTTACACTGTGAGAATTTGTGGTATGATGCTGTTTCCTATCTCCTCAGCCATTCTTAGTGCATGCTGTTTGTATAGCCTTTCCCATTAAGTTCATTAAAAACAACTCATTTCTTTCATGGCGCATGTCATGAGTTGGTGAACTAGTCTGACTTCCTATGGGTAGTCACTGCAGAGGTCCCCCAATTAGCACTTCTGTACAATATGAGACAAGTTCCACCATAAGGATTCATAAAGATGTGTTAATGACGGGTTTTCCTGGTGTTTC
The DNA here is from genome assembly GCA_028564865.1 of Zenarchopterus dispar. NCBI lineage: Eukaryota > Metazoa > Chordata > Actinopteri > Beloniformes > Zenarchopteridae > Zenarchopterus > Zenarchopterus dispar. The sequence goes on from JAOWBL010000012.1 coordinate 5,894,868, forward strand.
AAAATGCAGTGACACACCTCAGGCTTATGTTATAGCCGCACGTAGTATGCCAATATAAAAGTAATTTTTTATTTCGAGTATGTACAGCATTGGTGGCCCGTTTCCAATTTTGGAAAGTGGGAGTAAAGAATGGCATGGAGCGCCACTGTCTGCCATTTTTCACCATTGTTTTGACCACTGACCTCTATTGTTGCACCTAGCATTATGTAGACTGGTCACTTTGATACTGGAAATGTTGCAACGTGTAGCAAACCATCCAGTTAACATTTCACATATTGCATATGTGAAATGTGGGACTTCACCAGTTGCTACATTTGCATGAATCAATGAATTTGCACTTTTCATTTCTGTTGATCTGCTTTGTGGCCGGCTCGTCATAAGCATGGATTATGATTGATAGTCCTGTATCTCCTGTGCTAAATGAAATTGTTGAAAATGATCATGATCCGAGTGAAATTAATCCTGATCCAAAGAGCTTTTGGGTTGGAGTGGGCTATGACACTCTAAGGTTGCAGCATTTTGACGAAACACAACTCCTCATAGTCATCATTTCAAGAGCTTGATAAACTTGGTACCTTTTCCAAAATCCTGGAAATCTGAAGCTTACACATTCGTACAGTTTGTTGAGTTGGAGGAGAATTTTCTGAAGTTGTTGGGTCAAGTTGCGATCTAGCTCCTGAATACTGTCTCCCAACTCATGAAGCACTTCAAAAATCTTCATTAATCATTCTTGAATCTTGAATCTCAGATGTTGCGCCAACTTCAGCTGGGGCAGATGTAGCACCAGATCTCTCTGAACCAACTGAAAGCTGAAGGAAAAATTAAAATCAAAGAATGAAATTCTCAACGGGCCATGTTCTTGTAGACTATTTTATTATCTCATGTGAATAGGGCATAAGTAAATCAAAGACACTTTGCCATCTGGAAGACAATTTCAGGATAAATTATGCTCAAAGTCTTCTTCACAGATGGATGAGGGAGCAAAATATTGAGACTATGGCTTAAAGTTAAACAGCGTACCAGCAAATTCTGTGGTGTCCTGATACCTAATGATATTACTGCAAGTTTTCTTTTTAGCAATATTGTTGCTTTGGTCCTCTCAAACAGTAGGCGTTGAAATTTCTCTTTTGATATATCCCAGAATAAAAAAAGATAAAAACATTAGTGCTTCATTACTTATATTTGAGTGTCTAAAGTGACTACCAACTGAAAAAGTTGACAGCAACACAAGCATTTTTACTTTGCAACTCGAAAAACATTCCAACAATTATGCATAAATATCAATGGAGACTGAGTCAATTTTGCAGCCTGCCTCTTGTGGTCAAAGGAAGAACTACACATGTTCTTACTTCCAGGATCAAAGCGGTCTAGGTACTGGGATGCCACCCGTTTGTGTATGATTCAAATGAGGTACACTGTGCAGAAGACAGAGGTGTAGTGGAGCTGGGTTTGCTGACTCCTCCACCTCAAATTATTTACTATGTACAAAGCTGTAATCAAAAGATCGAAAATGTTTCTTTGTTTCTGCTATGGAAGGCTTAATTTGTTGAAAATTTCAAGAAATCCTGTACAGATCATTACACTGACTACTAAGAAAAATAAAATATCATTTTAAGTGATCAACTGCACTTTTTTCAGCATATTTTTGAATTGACAGAACAAGAGGTTCTGGTATTATCTTCTGCAACATAACATTATTTTCTATTTCTTTATCCATTCAGGCGGACCCTCCTGGCCATGGGAACATCCTTCTGACCACCCTGGAGATCCATAACGAAGTGGCGGGGGGTGAAATCACCACCAGTGTGGCGGACATTAGGAACTCTCAGTCCATGGTGCAGTTGGACAGCACGGCCTCGTCGCATATTCAGTACCGCAAGCAGAGCGGCGGCATAGGGCCCCGCTCCGCCAGCCGCCACTCATTGGACCGGTCCGCCCAGATGAAGCGCAGCCGTCTGCGGAGGCGATCGTCGCAGTTAAAAATTAAAATCCCAGACCTGACGGATGTGAATGCCATCGACCGCTGGTCACGCATCATCTTCCCTTCAGTTTTCTCGCTGTTCAACCTCATCTACTGGCTTTACTACGTCTGATCAGACGCTTTTTTCTTTTGTTTGTTGGTGATCGTTTGACTTTTGTTGTCACTTCATTTGTTCCTTGTCCTTTTTTTTCTGTTGCTTTTATACATGATGAAATCGGTCGCGTCAGAGACTGCAACAGCGCAAGACAAAAGAGAAAAACAAACTTTGAAAAGCCTGCCAAGGTTCGGACCAAGTTCTCATCTGATTTTTTTTATATATATATATTTGCAGTCTTTAAATCCTTAGTACCGATGTGTTTTTACTTTTGAAAGTATGTACTGAAAATGGGACTTGTGAAGGTCATTTCCCAAAATTTGCCCTTTCAGTAATGTGTAAATAGCGAGATACAAAGCCAGCAAATGATGAACTACTGGAACCATACTATGTGCAAAAAAGAAAAAAAAAAACAGACCACAAAAATAACTTGAGTGAAGGTTTTTTTTTCTTTTTTTAAAATAGTAAGAACACTTTACACTACAGAGGTGTGGCAGGTAAGTGCATGAAGTATCTGAAAACCCAATAATGTTAACCACCTATGCACTTAAAATGATCAGTTGTACAAGGATCTACTTTACCTTGGGTATGTCACAACTTTTTAGAAACAGAAAATTGAAATTATGTTAATAATGGTATTCTTGCTACTAATTATAGTCTGTCTGGCACTGATCTGGTTAACCCCAACCCAATTATTTAAAGTTGAGGATCTTCCTCTTTGTTCAGGATGATTGTGACTCAGGTTCTGAAATTTTTGTTTTGGCATCTTTTTCTTCAGGATGGAAGGTTTCGCTGAAATCTTCTGTTTAATGGTTTAACAGAGGAGAGAAAATGAAAATAAGCACAATGTATAAGACAAGAAAAAAAAACTACTGCCATTTTTTCCCCAACAGCTTTTCATGTAGTTGTGTGACGGATTTGCAATCAAATTTATGAAACTTCCTCTAAAAACTGTCTTATTTTTCATTTCAAATAACTGCCAAGGGCCTTTTGGGCAACAAAGTTACTACTTAACCCATGAAATGTTCTAATATTTTTGTACTCTGTGTCTTCAGGTGTTTATTTTATTTCCTAATCTTTTTTTTTTTTTTTGTCTTTCAAGTCAACACCAATTCTTTTACGGTGATAGCATGAAGGAACTAATCTAATTCTTTTGTACATAACTGTATAATCGTGTACATATATATGTATATATACTGTGTGCACAACCCAAAAATGAAAATGATCTTTTTGTGATTGTCATACTGGTTAATTGCCAGATAATTTAGTGAAAAATAATGATCCGTTTAGCTATCAGGTCCGAACATTTGTGAGAATCTGAATACATTCCAATGAAAACAGATGAAGATGTTGAAGTTCCACTCCAGTCACTGTATGTACTGTACACTGAGCTCTGCATTTGAACAGTCTCTGTATGCTTGGCCATACAGCAGCAAAGTGATGCAAATGGATTTCACGGAGTCCGAAGATGGGCCATGATAACCAGTCTGTTGAGTAATTATAAGCACATACTAGCATTGAATGTATCAGATCCATTCTTCAGGGAGAGGATAATGAGCCATGGTCATCATTTCTCCATTAGAATGTAACACACCCTCTTGTACGCTGCAGATGATGAGAAGAAATGGATGGATCGAGAGAGGGAAGTGGTGGCGCTTTAACTGATGTGTGCATGTGCATGTGTGTCATTAGAAATGGATGCAGAGATGTCGAGACTGGAAAGCATCAATTTACAGTTTATTTTTTTCGCTGCTTCCTGGGCTACGAACAAATGTCAACGTACGGTTGTGATGTGGATAAAAATAGGTCTGCTATCCAGCTCTTTCAGCAAACTGTGTGCCATTCCACCTAACAGATCAGACAACTCAAGTCATAGACATATGAAACACTGTTTGTGCATGTATGACAATATACGTAGAGGAGAGAAAAAAATTGCTTCTTGACGACAGAAAGTTGAGAGGCAGATGAATGAAAAATTGCAAGGCGCAAGTCTGATATGTGGCAACAAACTGAATGTATTATATTGGAAATGTTGCAGCACAAAAGCAGTTTGCTTTCTGGGAACAGAAACAACCTAGACACTGATTAAAACAAGGCTTCTATTGATTTCAAACCCTATATTCCCCTGCTGCCCCTGCTGCTCGTAGTTCCAGTTACGAGCCCGGATAAATGGGTGGGCTGTGTCATGAAGGGCATCTAATGTAAAAGCTGTGCAAAAATTGTTATGCAGAACACAAAAATCCACTATTGTGATAACTATAAAAGGAAAAAAGCCAAAGGAAAAGATAAATGCGTTTTTTAAAAAATTACTTCACATTCTGATGACATGGGGCTACAGGCAAAAGAAACCTGGCTCTCAGAAAGAAGAAACTTAATATTACACCTGAAATGATACATTTAATTAAAAATGGATGGGGTGAGGGGAGTGCTAACAGTGTGGTCAAGCATAAAGTGAAGGGAATTATTCCCAAACAAATTTGACAAGGTCGATTTTCCCCTATGACATAGTTTCGTAGAGCGCCGAGACATGTGTAAATCTTGGGATTGAATACCCAAGATTTGTTCACGTGTAATTCCCTTTACCCTGACTTAGTGTAGAAACTATGTTTCCCCGAAAATTGCAAAAGCTGTTAAAATCATGGTGCCAGTCTGTCCAAAGCTGTTTCAAGCTTCTTTTGGAAGTTTCTGGGACAATAATTGTACGTATGAGACGTTGCTTCTGTGTTTTGCAGATAAGACTGAACACTGCAACATTTGAAGAAATTCGTCCTGACAGACTGATTAAAAGTGACCATTGTGTGAGTCTTTTTTTTTTATTTTTCAACACCAAACTACAAGGTGGACATGACAAGATAAAGAAATGGCAACTGTTCAAAACTTTAGATAATGCTCTAGATACTTCATGTACTATCATGCATGCAATAATTCTTAACATGGAGCGATTTGGAGAAAAAATCCTTTTTGCAAACTCGTATACGAGAACTGCCAACTGCTCATTTTAGAGATGCCATGTGAGCCTATGTTGAAAATGTAATAAAAAGAAAAAAAAACAGTCGTCTCAGACTTAAGGTGTTGTATGGCCTTGGTCCCATTATGGAATGTGAAATGTTCTGTGCTGCCACAAAATGTATTTAGGCTTAGATTTATATTGTATATCTGTGTGTTTCTCTTCCTTTTTCAGTAGAGTACCATGTTAAGCCATCAAATAAATGATATACATTGTACCCGTGTATTTGGTATTGAAAGCATGCATGAAACACCGTAAAAGAATACTGTACAGCAAGACAATATATTATGAGACATCTAAAGCTCAAGAAATTCTCACAGAAATTATTTTAATGAAACTTTGGTCCCCATTTGGGATCAACTTAAGAAGCATCCAAATAAACTCAAGCAACAGTACAAGATTCTTCATTGTACTCATTATATCTCACTTGAATAACATATATATGATGTGTGTGAATAACAATAATGACTGTGAAGCCGGGTGATGGTGTGTCAGAGTACAGCACTTCCATGAATGAATAAAGTCTGGGAAGGAAATAAATGTGGAAGGCTTACAACAGACCAGTCGAGGCGGATGGCTGCCCCTCCCTGAGCCTGGTTCTGCCGGAGGTTTCTTCCTGTTAAAAGGGAGTTTTTC
>JAOWBL010000012.1:5900685-5912721 GCA_028564865.1 Zenarchopterus dispar
CGTTGCCAAGTGCTTGCTCATAGGGGATCGTTGGATTGTTGGGATTTTCCTTGTAACACTGTTTTATCTTTACCCTATCATTAGGAAATATATTTATTAACTTTGTTTATCTGGTGTGAAGCGCCTCGAGGCGACGTTTGTTGTGAATTGGCACTATATAAATAAAATTGAATTGAATATACATCCAAATAACACAAATGAATGAGCACAAATCTGTTTTTTATGATTTACAGATTGCTGTCTCTTTGGAGTCCCTATTATGAACGTTGGAATTGAGAGTGCTGAGTTTTGTCTCAAATATGTGGTTTAAGTATGTGAAATGTCTGAGTTAATTAAATAACTACTAGGAATTCCAAAGCTCTAACTTTAACAGTAAAAAGAGATCAAACCACTTTTACACTGAGAAAAACACAAGTATTTTAATGATATGAAGAAAAGACTGCACTACCTCGAGGTGTTTCAGTTTCAAGGCCAAGTTATTGTTCATTCTTACTTCAAAAGATCTTCCCACTTTAAGCCAGAATTACTTGGTAAGTACAGAAAATAAGAGGGGCATACCACAAATTTTTCTGACAAACAAGATAAAACTGTTAAGTTTTAACCTTAGAGCATCTATTTTCTGTAAAGGCATCAACAAACCAAAATGACAAAAACTGATAGTTGAAAGATGCCACAAAGTATCATGGGATCACGAAACTTTGTATGTAGCAATATTGCATGCATGGATGAGACCAAAGGGGTGTTGTATGGCTTTAATGCCTATCACCATGTCTGATAGAAAAAATAAAATAAAATAATAAAATCTGTATGCATGAGAGGTATCCTTAAAGAGAGCACGGGGAAACATGAGAAACACAATGACAATGGACTAGCAGGGGAAAGAGGAACAACATGAAAAAAATAAGCCGTACTGTCTCACAGATGTGAATCCGTCTTGATGGTATCCTGATCACCTTCTCTCGTCCATGTTGAACAAATGTACTTTGCATTAATCATTTTCTATTCATGCCTTTTATTTATATACAATGACCAAAGAAAATGCTGAGCCTGACTTTTTCTGATTCCCTCCTGTCTCTCTGTAGCATATGAGTCCCTTGGGGTACATGCAATAGATCTTTAAATTCTGAAGCATTCATATATGGGTTCTAGCCCAAGGATATATAGTGCAATCTATCATTAAACTAATCTTAAAAGAATATTATTGTTCAGCAGTTTGAGGGAGGGATGTAAGTGCAGCTGCTGTGGATAAGGAACATATTTTACCTCCTACAGAACCAACTTATTCTCCTTTATAGACTATATACTTTAATACAGTGACTGAAATGGGAGCATGAAGATTGGAAAATCAAGTTGGTTGAAGGGTAATATGATGTTGGTTATGCTGCTGGAAATCTTTGGCAGCAGGGGGTTCAAGAAAGCAGAGAAAACAGACTGTTACATGACTGTGTTATTTCACATGAATTAAGAAAATACACTTAAAGTACCCCTATGTTTAAACATTTGAAAATATTGGATCACACCTTCTGAGTCCTTATAGGGCTTGGTTCATCATCAGTTAATCATAAAATACCTCACCCAACCCCACACAGCTTCTCCTGTGAGTGGTATGTAAGGACTAACCCACATTGCTCATTTGGGCCAAGTCCAGTCAGGATCCATGACTAAAGATCTAGTCAATGAGCCCTCTCTCCCTGGAGCAGGTGACTGGAGATAAGGAGGTCTGGGCCTCTCTGCTTAAGTTGTTGTGCCCGTAACCCAAATATGTATAAGGGTAAATTAATGGATGCATCATGACTGGATGAATGATTTACTTGTGTGTAACAATGGAAGTGTACACCATTATTGAATACTAAGAGTGCTGATGAACGATCAAGTGTTAGGCGGGTAAATAAATGACAAAATGTTGCCACAAGCGGAATCTTACAACAAATTATTCATAACAAAATAAAAAACTGTGCCAGCTAGATTTTTTTGTGTGTGTGCAGTGTGTACCTATTAGAATTGCAGGACCGTCCCAGAGAGCATGAAGTGAAAATAATAATGGATGAACTGCCTTTGAACGCTAATGGATAAGTATACAGTCTATAAGCTAATCAAAGGCCGGCCAGGTTATATCGACATAGCGCAAAATAGTGAAACCTAGTGGTTTAAAGCGGTACAATTTGTCAAACAGGTCTGTGTTATTCAACTGGGGGCTTCTATATATGATTGATGTTTGGTACAGAATGTGCTTGGGATTTATGTCAAGTTTTGTTGGTACATAGGTGTCAGCATGCCTTTGGAGGGAGCTGCTACCCTGTCAGACAATCCCCGGTAAAAAACAGATCATGACAACCTAACTGCCAGCTATGGTGTCCTCCTCAGTTTTCCCTCTTGTATTTTTTTTTCATTTATCATCCCCCACCTCATCCCTATTCAGATAGAGGAAAATAAAATTTCAACCCAAGTCACTGTGTTCTGAAAAAGGGAAGAATCTAACCAGTTATGTCTTACAGCTCGGCATTGGAAGCAGTGGAGAATTTATGTAGCAAATCCGGTCAAAATGTTTGTTTATCCAACCTAACTTCCTATTCACAGAATATGCAGTTCCTAACTAAAAGAAATCAACACTTGTCCTGTAGTCAAACTGTTTCTGGTACAGTACATCAAGCCATCAGATCATTTCTTCTCTCAGTTTTGACTATATACAGTTTACATATTCTTCTCGTCACCAACTTTGACATTTTCTTTTGCTGTGTTGAAATGAACTCCCTATACCCACCTTCATGATTTCTTTGCAGAAGAAATCCAAAAACAGATGGAATGTTATCCTCATGTCTGCTTTGTTGGGTGACTGGTGGACATGTTGGGGTAGATGACCTCTGGCAAGCAAGTTGTCAATAAAACGCACTCTGCTGGATCATAAACTCTAATACAGCCAAAGTTTATCAAGACAAATGAAAATTGCTTTTTACAAAGAGCATCTATTTCCTTTTCTCTCTCTATCCCTCTCTCTCATTAACTCCGGGTGGATCTTGATGCTTTTGAAAGCAGGAAGCTCTTCATTTATGAGGGAAATGATCATTAAGCATCATCAACCGGCAACGCAAAGGATCTGAATCTGTGCCATTGCTCAAAGAACTTTGAGGAAGCTCAGATATTCGGGGCATGTGTTTTTGAACAATGATCAAAACAGGAATTGCCTTCATTTAGGCGATAAGCCTCAGAAGCTTTGCTGATTTTCAAGAAGGGAGGGAGCATGACCTGAGGCAGACAGAACCCCCATATTCAAGCTGCTCAGAAGCTCTGTGTTTACTGACTTACTGTTATTATTTTAGGACTTGTCAAGAATTAGACAGAGTTTACTGCATTTTCATTACCACAGTGGGGAAATGGGGTTGTGAAAGCACCAAATAATAATGCAGAGAATCGTGCAAGAAAAAACCAGGACAGAAATATATTTTATGAAGCGGTGTTTCCTGTAAGTATTCAGCTATTAAATCAGTTTATTGTTTTAGCTATTTAAGAATGGAAATTAAAGTTACTCTGATGTAGACTCTGCATTGTCCAGACTGGAAAAAGGAATTCAACTCTTTATGATGATGCATCCATTGTTTAAAGGGTCTTCAATATAAAGGTGAACAAACCATACTATAAATGCGCAATTAATTGTAACAAATGCCTATTGAAGAAAAAATAGATGGGGCTGTTGAGAAACAAGGTGGAAACCTGTGACACTAGTTTTGTAATGAGTCCCAAAATCCATTCCAGGACTCTTCCATATTCAGATTATGAAGACCAATCTCAGTCCACCTACAAATGCTTCCTAAATGATCAGATTTGAATCCATCCCAGAATGTTTTCAGACCTTGCATTAATATTGGCTACTTGTGAGCAGATTTGTTTGAATGCATTTTAATGCCAGGTCTGAGTGGGTTCTTGATTTCATCTGTGCAGAATTCTGCTCTGGTTTAAGAAATTTCTGGTAAAAACATGTATGTGTGTTTTAGGTTTTTCATTTGTCTCTTTTGCACTACTAAGTGACGCATAAAGCAGGGTATGGTGCTCTTGTGAAATGTTTGGAATTTGCACTACAGCTTTTTTCCAAGTTCATGTCCATGAAAAAACCTGTGATTCCTTCATGTCAAAAAGCTGTAATTCCCTAAACACTTTTGACATTCTGGATGTTTAAACCTTCACTTTATTTGAACTTTAACATACTTGTTGAAATAATACAGTTTTGAGAGTTTCCTGTGTCTTTGTGCTTATGCAAACATTTCAACTTTTACCAAAGCCGTGCTGTACTATATTCTGAACAGGCCTTCATTGGTCGCATAGCAACAGCAGCTTCCAGAGTCGAGGCTTCCAGCATGTTTAGTGATGCTTGTTGAAGACGAAGCCTCCTGTGGTCACTGAAGCCAAAGTTGTTGTTCTGGTATGATTAAGTGGCAACTTGCGTTTCTCGTTTGTTGACTGAGCCTGAGAGTTCTCAGTGGGCAGATCCAGGTAAACTCTCAACCATCTGACGCAAATATCCACCTTCAAGCCCTCATAAAAAACTCACGAGGCGGCTGAAACTCAGCCCTGCATTTCTTGTTGAGAAACTAACTTGCTGAATGAATTCTTTCTGAAGTCTTCTTTCCTTTTTTTCTCACCCTCCCGCTTGCAAACTGACATACTTTCTTTTTAATTCATCGGCCGCATGGTGAGCGATGGAGGGAGCGTGGGAGAGAGTAGGAGGGAGAACGAGATGGATGGAGAGAGAAAGAAAGTCTGTTTGAGCATCAAAAGACTGTCTCGGAGACTGGTGGGAATTCATCGACTCTCCAGTGTGCTTCTTGAGGATCCCTTTCTGTTTTATGAGCTCAATGATACACAACTTAGTTACTTACTTCTGAATAAATTCTGTTGCTCATGCGTTTTACATTGTCTCTCATTAACACCTGGTTTTTATTTTCTCAGAGATCAGCTGGAAGGCACTGTACAAGACCATTTTTGATGGCTCATCCTTCCTCCAGCCAGTCTCTTTGACTCCCTAGACAACAAAGGTTTCTCGAAGAGGCCGATGCAAATCCCGAAGCCATTAAACATTTAAAGGGCGATTCCCCAAGTGTTCAATACTGCAGAGAATAGCATGTCCTATTATATATGACCCAGAAACAACTCACTCATATCTCGAGCCACATCTGCTCGGTGCAGTAATTATTAAGAAAAAACGGGCTCTTAAGAGACAGATTAAAGAGAATACTGACATGCTGTGATCAAAATGATTATATTGCTGTTTTGCTTTGTTAAAACGAAGAGGAAGGTTTTCCATTGACTAGATCCATATTAGTGGCACTTATGTTCGCCTGATTAATGTTAGGTTTAATTGAACATGACTGCATCTTCACATCAGTAGTTGTTTGACTAATTGAATTAAACATAAGTTGGAAAGTAACACATAGACGCTTCACAGCAGCTGCCTGTTAGCAATGATTTACACAGCTGTGATAAACATCGATGTAAATTGTTATCATCGCAAGGACGTACGTTTGTCTGATAGCTCAGATGTAGAAATGTTAAGACTGATTATGTTCATGTTATGATTTGCATTTCGAAGAACTAAGAGCTAGATCATGACATTTACTTTTTTTCAGTTTCTATGGCAATATAAAGATGCTTTTTTTCCCCACTATGCTCTACCCTGACTTAGAGCACAATGTTTGTGGCATTCTTTGGTCAAAGTTCTATAGGGATACATCACAAACTCATCTTTTCCCACCATGTGTTTGCGCCTCTGTTCAGAGCAGCCAGTTCTAAGGGGCGGAGTCACATACCCAACCCTACTACACCCATGTGTACAGATAACTGGACGCATTCACTGTAGCTTATGCCTGTTTAGTGTCATGGGGGTCTGCTGGAGCCAGTCTTAGCTCTCTTTGGGTGAAAGGCTGGGGCATAGCGACAGGTTCCCAGTCAGTTGCAGGGGCATACATAGACTAACAACCAAGTTCACACTCATGGGCAATTTAGACTGACCAATGAAACTCATGTTTTCTGACTGTGGGATGAGACAAGTAAAATCCACAAAATTACCAGGAGAACATTCAAGCTCCACATAGAAAGAAAGACCCCTCCCAGGATTTGAACCCTTTTGCTGTGTAGCTACAGCAGTGTTTCTCAATTCTGGTCCTCATGGGCCTCTGTCCTGCATGTTTTAGAGTTCTCCCTGCTTCCGCACACCTGATTCTCATTAATAATCGTCAACAGGTTGTCATCCAGGTCTGAACAAGTCTGTCAATGACACAGCCACTTGTGTCATGGTGTGAAGAAGCAGGGCAACATCTAAAACACCCAGGACAGCGGCCCACGAGGACTGGAATTGAGAAATGCTGAGCTACAGTGCCAACTACTATGCTGTGATGCTAACTACTTGTTCAATCCATCCTCACTTTCGGTGCACTCATTTGAAATGAGTACTCCTGAAACTGAAACAAGGACTGGTGGACTTCTAAACAAGCACAAGTGATCGGAAGTCCAAATGGCCTTGAATAACAAATACTTGGCTGATTAAAGTCTTTCTGCCCCTTGTTGAGCTATGATGCTCTGGTGATCACTCTGGTGTATGTTTAAATAAGGGCTGGCTGAGCTCTGATCAAGCACCAGCAGGACCCTTAACAATCCAGCATTTGGCTAAATGGTCACATTCTTGCCGTGTCCGGGGCTCATATGCCTCGTAACAGAGGTTTGAACAAAGTTAGTCAGTCTGAAAGGGTGGAGGCCTGTCGAGAGGTTGTGGTCATTTAGCCAGCACCCAGTTAGCTCAGGCTGCTTCGCCCTTGGAACCGTCCTGACCAACAGACAGACAGGTGATCTGTAAGTACAATTAACACCATAGGTGTGGTTCATCATAACTGCATAAATGTTGTGCTTATTGCCTGGAAACAACTGAGATGATAAGGTCACATGCAGCATTGGCAAATAACATAAGGAAACTCTCTCAACATGGGTGGAAACTCAAACCAGGTCGTTCAACATCTGGGGTGCAGAAGTGCTACTTTACAGTCACATATCCAAGATGACATCATCTTGGGAGCTGGGAAGACCCTTCTTATTAGGATGCTCCCAACGGAAGCCTGTAGGGACCCACAGTCAATGATCCCATGATGACATTAGGCTTGTTCAACTATAATGGGTCTAACCCGGCCAAGTCCCTCAGCAGAGCTCTGCTAGTCTTCGTTTCAGCACTTCTGCACTTGTTTCAGATGTTGCTTCAGCAGTGACACTTGAAATTAGGATGTTTGGACAAATTTAATTGTAATTAATATAAAGTAATAATAATTAGCATCATGATTAGCAAAAGCTAAATCAGGCCAGGTAAAATAGCAAAGAGGCTTTGTCCAGTTCTTCTTTTCCAATCTGTGGACCCAGGGGTTAATCTTTGGAGTCAGTACAACCTACCTGACATTTATTATTTGTTTCTATTTCACTTGTTTTCTGCCTGCACGGGCAAATAGAAGCCAAGTTATTGTGCTCAAGTTGGAGGAAAAGAGTGCAAAAGGTGTGTTTTATCATTGATTTAAAGATGTTCACATGACAGATTGTTGCAGTTTGGACCTCATCTAGGTAGGACAACACTTGTGGTGCAGACAACTTCATTTGTTCTAAATATTCAAGTCTAATTGAAGTCCTCGCAGACTAGACTTGCTTAGTGTACCAGTTTCGGTCATTATGCAAACTTCTCCCTCTGTCAATAATGACCGGCTCTGCCAGATGCAGTAGAATAATTTATTTCTTCCTGCAGCACTTTCTCTCTAGTCATTAGTCTCTTGTGAAAGATCCTGCTTTAAAATCATTCAACATTTGTCATGAAATATTTCTCCTAGAATTTGATATGGAGATTAAATCTCTTGTTATGAAGGAGCTCCCCCCCTTTTTTTGGCCACATTACCCTTGTTCATTATTCTGTGCTGACGTTATCAGCCTGTCCAACCATTTGCCAGCCGTAGCCCCCAAATGATGAGAGCACTTCTATCCTGTAGATTCATTATAATCAGGCAGAAAGGTGTTGGTGATTTAAATGCAATAAAGCAGGACATAGAACAGTGAATACCATGATGGTAGCAGGTATCCAATCAAAGAAAAGATGCAATAAAGCAAAAGATAAAAACAAAGTCTTCTACTAATAAGGATTGATTTTGATCATTTGGATTGATGGATGATGTGGTGATGGTAAAACCTGCTGGTTGGCTGAATAGCTTTGTCTCTTCTGCACTCTGCTGGATGATCTGAGCACATGCACTGCACATACATGCACTTTTCTCTGCCCCACACCCTCCTCCTCTCAAATACATCACACACCCACACATTCATCTGCAGACAAAAAGTGGAGGCGTGTGTTTGTGATTAATGCTCTTTCTTTTCACATGTCTCGTGGCTGTTTGTGTCTCATGTTCATTTCAAAGACATTGTTTATTATCCATAGAGTCATAGAAGCCTTTTTTTTTTTAGAAATTTAATTGAAAAATTGTATTGTTTATATTTTAGACTTTGCAATGGAGCAATTTATTGGACACCAGTTTTTGCTTTATTAGGTCAAAGTTGAAAGTTTTTTTTTTCATAGCACATTTAAAAACAACCAAGGTTGACCAAAGCCAACGAGTAGAGATGGGTTTTGAGGAAGGATTTGAAGGTAGCAACACTTCAAATTTGGACAGGGTAAGCTGTTCCAAAGAACAGGCCCAGTGACTGAAAAAGCTCAGTCATCTCTATTTTTGTGTCTGGGCCATCTGACTGGAAGATCTCAGTGTTCTGACAGGAGTGTGAACATTTATATAAGCTCAAACAAATATAGTGGTGTCAGTCAATTTAAAACCTTAAAAACAATCAGTAAAATCTTAAAATCTATCCTAAGCTTGACGGGAAGCCAGTGGAGCGATGTCTCACATTTTCTGGTCCCGTTTAAGAGCAGGGCTGCAGCATTTTGCACCAACTGAAGCCAGTAAAGATGACTGCTCTAAATTAAGGAGCAAAAACGAACGTGTTGTTATAAAAACATGTATGAATCTCAAAACTGTTATAGAAACTTTGGCCATCAGTCTCAAGTGGAAGAAGCAGCTCTCCACAGCAGAATTCTCCTCCTTATCAAATTTTATTGTTCTATCAAAAATAGCACCTATAAATTGCACCATTTTGTGAATTGATGTGAAAAATGACTTGAAAGGGTCAAGTGAAGCAGCAAAGTCCCTCAGCTGGTCATCACAACCAAAAATATTTTTTTTGTTATACTTTTGTTGAGATGGAGAGCGTTAATATCAAACCAGGTCTTCAAATCGCTGAGGAAGGTTATGAATCCCTGAATCAGAATTATTAGGTTTTTTTTGCCACTTATATTTGGATATTTTCCACAAAACAAGGCTGTCAGTTCCCTAGAAATTGACAGCAGAGGCACTATATACAAAAAGAATTATAATGGGGCCAGAATGAATCTTTGCGGTACTTCACAACAAAGAGGTAAGACACATGAAAAAAAACTCATCGATCTGTACAAAGGAGCTCCTGTCAGTCAAATATGACTCAAACCAATCAAGGGGTGTTTATAAAGGGATAAAAGAATGGGATGATCAAAAGTAGCTGTTAAATTTAAAACAAGTTAACAGAGTTTCCTAAATGAATGCTTAAAGGAATGTCATTAAGAACTCTTAAAAGGGTAGTTCAGAACCATAGTGAGGCTTAAAACCAGTCTTACCAAACTCCTCTAAAAAAAACAAAACAATTTTTGCAGAAAACAACTCTCTCCAATTATTTAACCAAAAACTACAGAAAAATGAGAATGATATGTTTAAAACTTGTTCTGTGAGATGCGTGCATCAAGACTGAACTGAGCCCTCTTTCATTAAAACTTCAAGACCTTCTGTCAACAAATACAAGAAGGGCTTCCTTTAGAAGTGAGCTTGAAGTAAACAGTTTAACTGTACCATCTTTACACTGTTATTGTTCAAGTAAAATCTTCTTTGGTAAAATATATATTATATTGAGCTAATGTTGTTCACTATTTTCCCATCTTTTAACTTATAGCATTAGACTTCGCTCAATTTTTGAGCGCCTGAAATACCTCTTGGGAACTGCAGTCCTTCTGTATTTTTTTTACAAACATATGCTTGTAAATTTGACTCTTTTATCCATATATCTGCCACAGTGGTGCATCCTCTGCGCTGACAAAGTGTCACGCTCATGCATGCTGTCCGGAGGACTCCAGCTGATGACTGACTAACGATGTCGATGGGGAGAATGAATGGGAGCTGGGACAGCTGTGCAGCTTTCCGTGGCACATTTTCATCCTGCTTTGAAGGGATAGAGATAATGTTAAAACATTAATATCCATGCAGATCTAGTGCGCAGTTCTCTATAGAGGCCCCTGCTTGTAAGTGTTAAACTGAATGTTGAAAGTCTTTTGGAAATGAATTGAAATCCTTCACACAGCCTCCTTCTAATTCTGTGTTCCCGTAAATGAAATGCAAATTCACCCCGAATGCACAGCCACTGGCCTATTAACCTGCAGCTTGTATCCTTCTGAGACTAACAGCCGTTGTCTCCAGTAATACACATCTCCGTCAGTCTCTTACAAAAAACACTCACCTCCAGTCAAACAGCACAACTCTGCCTCTCTGAAAAGCTCTGTCATCTGACGGAGACACCCACTGTTTCTTTATATAACGCCTTTTTTATAGCACCTATTTACCTTGAAATTATGTTGCCAGGTAACAGCATCCCATTTATGTGCTGTATGTGGGTAGGTGAGTGCATGCATGGATGGGCGTGTGTGTGCAGTCATTGATGGATGTCCCGAGGAGCTGTTATTGGCTGTAAAAATGGGGTTCTAACAGCAGCCAGGCAAATGACTTCAAGTCCTTTTAATTCTGCTGCAGGTCTGCACGAATTTGTAAACCTTATGTTGCTTCATGACACTTGGCCACCATCAAATCTTTTTCACATTTTTTTCCTCACTTCTTTCCCTCTCTCCACCTCCTCTCCCCTCAACATGAGCTGCTTAACTGATACATGTACGGCAGTAATCCCCTTCTTAGTGAATGGGATTAATATTTAATTCAAGAAGAGCCTTTTATCAATACCTCTCTGTGTGTTCATTGTTCGCTCTGTTTAAGGGTGGCTTTTGTCAGCTTTTTCGACAGACTGGAGGAAAAGGTAAGAGCGCTGAGTGATAGATAGGGGAGATAAGAGTGGGAGAGGATAAAAGTACAAGTTTAGGGGGTGAATGCAGCAAACTGTCTCGAAAAGATAGGCGGGTGCAGAAAAAATGAAGAAATCTATTGGCAATGCATTAAACAACCTTTAATGTATCCTCCATTCACTATGTTGCTGTTAAGGCACTTTCCGCATAAACTGTCTTGTGAAAACACTTCTGAATCTCTTTGAGCTTCAGCCTTGAAACTCCAGTATTTGAATCTATAAAGGTCCTATTATTCCCTTATCCTCCACAGCGTTGATCCAGGATTATCCCCGAGGCAGCAACACATGACTGAGTAAACCTTTAGTGTGGTAAATAAACTTTTGCATCTATGCACACCTATATATGATCCAAATTGTTTTACAACCTCATACTGTGTATTCTTGACTTATAGTTCAAGGTCAGCCCACAGCCTCAGGACAACTCTCCACTGTGGACAAACTGCAAATTGTGTCAGTTGGCCAGATTTTACGGAGTGCAATCTCCTCCCCAGAGGCTGAGAGCAAAGAGAATGAAATCTGTCTGAGGTTATCCTCTGCAGCAGAAGGGTTTTTCAGGACAGGAGCCCAGGAACACTTCCTGCTTTTATGTGTGTTGACCACAATCATGAAGCTGAGAACATTTTCAATGACAATCTACAAATGAGACAATTTCCAAAAGCTTGCCATCCAGTGAACATTCGTTTTCAGGATCTATGAATTTGTAAAATAGAATTTATCTATCTCCAAAAAGAAAATGCAGTGGTTGAAAAGTTCAAAGAATGATTATGAGTTAATCAGTTGGAATGGATTTCTAAAGGTTGATTAAAAAAAAAAAAAATATATATA
>JAOWBL010000012.1:5912821-5968763 GCA_028564865.1 Zenarchopterus dispar
AAAAAAAAAAAAAATATATATATATATATATATATATATATATATATATATATATATATATATATATATATATATATTTCAGATATTGTTTTGGTAATAACGTATGAAATGACATTTTATCTGAAGGGATGGAAAATTATGTCAGTTAGCATCATAGTTTAGTTAAATTAAAATATCCAACAGTAACAGTTGGGATAATGTGGGGGTATTGCAACCAGATGATTTGGTTCTGCACATCTGAAGATTAAGTGAGGGTGGGCAGTCACCCTAATGGGTTTCAAAACCATTCTTTAGTCACAGCACGGTTTGTCCTGTTTTCTTTATACAGTAGGATTTTGGTTTATTTATGTAATTTTAATATTTTAAAGAAAAAAGGGGATCAAAAATAAGGCTTTCATTTGTGAACCACTTTCTTTGAACGCTTTAGGTTTCTTCGTAAACCAAGCAGTTAGTTTGTGGATAAACTAAAGAAAACAAGATTCCTGGGAAATGAAACATCATGGAAAAGCGGTGACTGTGGTTTATTGAAATTACGTGGCTTTGTCTCCACCTAGTGGTTTCAATTATTGGAACGTTTCTAGTCTGTGGTATTTACGTCATCGCGATTTCTCAATCCTTGGAAATCCGTGATCAACCCCCCAGTATAAAGTTAACCGTAGTCAGATTTTACCCGGAAACGTGAAGAGGTTGCCTTCAAAATAAAAGAGTTATGTATTTATATGTTAAAAACATTGACGGCGCTTCGAGGGAGGCAGCAAAGAGGATATGTATGGATGTGATGAAAGATGACATGCAGCTAATTGGTGGGAGAGTAAAAGAGGCAGAGGAGAGTGTTGGATGGAAGGGAGTGATTTGTTGTGACGATCCCTAAAGGGAAAAGCTGAAAGCAACAGAAGATGGAACAACAAATGTACCCTGTAATCAAGTAAAATATTTATATAATTGCTCTCTACGTCATTTGGGGAGACAAAAGTGCAACACAAAAAAGAAAACGAGTGCGTGAGAGAGGTAAATAATAAAACAAATTTGAAATAAGTTCATGAATTTTTTTCTAAAATGCAACATAAATCATAATTTAAGTACTTGTTTAATTTATTTCCGTTTATGTTTAGTTGCATATTAAAACTTTATTTTAGTGGAATTTGCTTTCTTTTTGCCTTTACTTTTTAAACAAAAAAATTCTAAAATAATCAAACTATTTTAATAATTCTATCAATCCTGCAATAGACTTCAAGCATGTTTATGGTGGTTCCCCAATATCGTCATTAGAACTGAAACTCCTATACAGAAAATTATCAGATGGATTATTTAGTCAATTTTTTTAATTATTACTAACAACAATTAAAAAAATTTAATGCAATTTTACAATGTGTGTTTTATTTCGAAATACTCAATCGGAAGTACGTCACTTAAAAAAGTGTCTTGACGCTGTGGCTCAACGTTTCATCGACTACGGTGTTTATCTGAGCGAGTGGTGAGCGCCGACGCTGCGGCCGTTTGTTTCGTTTGGTTTGTCTTCAATTTTGTCCGTGTCGTTTGAGGACAGGCGCATCTCCCGTCTGCGACTAAAAACTCGAGTCAGATTTTCCTAGGTTTCTCTCTCGGCTGGCCTCCTTGCCAGCTGCATCTCGTCGGGATGGACCCAGCAAGCCGATACCAAGTGGTGAGTTCACGACCGACGGAGATCAAAACACCGCTTCGTCGCTCTGTAGCTGCGGGAAACTAGGCCTTGCTTTCGACAACGAGGCAGAGCAGTGTTTGTTTATTTCATTAAAGTCCTTACATAATATCCATGAGGCATTTTTGTCTTCTAGACGTCTGGACTGGACACTCGAGTCATTTTAGAGGCTTCTTTAAGTAACAGTTTTTTTTAATTTATTTTTTTACAAACCACTTCCGCGTTGGCTGTAGGCTAACCACTTAGCCAACCGCCATAGTTCGGGCTTTAAATATTCCGTTAGTCGTGTTTACAGTTTTTCAATAACTTTACGTGAAATTACTGGACTGTTTATTAAACGCTTACAGGACTTCCCAAACCTCGATCTGTAACTTTATTTTTACCAAACGACATAAAAATAGGTTAATATTTAATACATCAAAAGGGGCGTGGCTTTATTTTTAAGTCGATTTTTAACTTCCGACCTGAGCTGCTCCATTTCAGGGAGGGTTTTAGTTTTGCAAAGCTGCTTATCTGATGTGCATACAGTGTGACAAATTAGTGCTTAGGTCAGTCATTGTTCAGTAATGCAGTCAGTTTGTAATTCAAGTCAAAGTCAAAATTGCAAGCATCACGCTAATGTCAGATTCCAGTGAGAAATTGACATACCTAACTTAAAATGCGTGTATCTCACCAACCTCAAGGTGTATTTGAATAATTTTGGTCTCAAAATAAAGGTATCATGTGGGATTACAGAACAGTTGTAATATTAATTATTAAAATATGCTTTTAGGGTGCATAGCTCCTTGGATTCATGTTAGATACTCTAGAAACCTACACTGTAACATTTTACCGTTCAACCACAGGGAGGTTCTGTGTTACTGCAGATGCTTTATAACAGAGGAGACTTTTCCAGTAACAGAAGTGGCTGAGACATTAAATAAAAAAGAAATCAGTTCAGATCCCAGCCAGATAAAGCCCACATTGTACTCAGATAACCAGTTGCAGTTTCACCGATAATCCGGCGGGATTCGACAGTGAGCCTGAGCAAGTCTGTTGTGCAAAGCGGAGATGGTAAGGGCACTCCAGATTCCAAGGAGGACAGAGAACCCCTGACGCCGTGGCTCCATGGGCAGCCTCTTTCACGTTCATCCCTCTGTTGCTCTTTCCTTTCTAAATAATGCTCAGATTTCTGCGAGCATGGGCCGCTGCCGCTTTGTGCAAGCCTGCATGGGTATATTTGGACACACTAGGAGGCTTGTGGCTATGTTGTTAATATCTTATATAACTCTCCCTCCCTGTACGCGGGGGTGTGTTATGCTTTGTCCTTGATTCTGAGCCAGTCAGCAGCCACTCATTCACTCACTGCCTTGTGCTCAAGTTTATTTAAAAGATGGATTTCTAACTTTATTTCTCCCTTTAGAACTCCAGCTTCGCCAAATATTTCATATATTGCACTTCTAGTCTTTTTGTTGGGTGATAAAGCCTCAGAGGTACAAAAGCACTGGTTTTTGGTTTACAAGCCAGCCAAATGTTACTTTTTGCTACTTCTGTACCATTCACGGATTTGTTTCATGTCTGGGAACAAGCAGAACTTGCTCAGCCACCTCCCGTTCTTCCACCACATCAGGAATGAAGGCGGACGAGCGCTTTCATCGCCGACTTTGAGTCACAAAGATTACGCAGAAAGTTTCCAGTCTGATTTCTGGCATGATTATCTGTGGTTTTTCATCAGTTAGCACTGAGTGACACAAAAACAGTCTTAAAAAAATATAAAAGCCATACTGACTTTTCTCAGAAGGTGAGATGGACTTGCTCCCTCACTTTGCCCTTTCAGCTACTCTAACCATCACGTCCTCTTCACCCATCTGTAATTTCAGACGGTGTTTGGCTCTTTGCTCTTACAAAACATAATCTGCTTAAATCTGTAGATGAGTCTCTTCACAGGTCACATGCATGCAGCTTGCAGATCACTTTTCTGGAGAAGCATCTCCTCTGTGCTTACAATGTCGAACGATCTTTTGATGCTGCCTCCCTGCAGACAAATACTACCATTTATTTTACTCCTATACATATATTGATTAGATTAACTGGCATTTCCTGTTCATGTTGTTGCAGGAATTGTCCAAATTCCTGTTAATTCTTCAATAACCTGATATAAAAAACTAGACCGAATGGACAAATGAGTTATCATAACTGAGCAGGTGTTTGTAAAACAGAATTTTCTTTAACCAAAGTTTGAACCCACTTACACAGCTTGAAAAGTCATTTAAAAAGAGAGAGAGATAGAGAGTGAAAGTGGGAAAAAATGCTGCCTCAAGGCCAGTTCATGCTGACAAACAAAAAGATTGAGCAAAGCTCATTTAGTTGCGTAATATCTACCTGATAATGCTGCCGGTTTAAGCAAACAGGGCAAATGCCTGACAGTGTAATACTGAAAACCTCAACCTACAAATTACCACTGCCGTTTAATGAGAACATGCTGTGGAGAGAGAGAGAGAGGAAAAAAAAATCTATGATTTAAAAGTGTATATTTGTATGGTGTTTAAATTGACTATCAAATGTGATACAACCAGCAAGCAGTTGAGATTTGTTGGGTTTTGTGACATCACAGAGCCAGAACTGCTTTCTTTCACCTGACTTGACCTCATGAATGTTTCTTTTCCAGAGAAGCAAGGAGTAGGAAGGTAGGAAAGGCTCACAGTGATTCTAAAAGATGGATTCCCCAGGGTTTAAAACACATTTCTGTGAACAAAGCTTTAAAAGACATTAAAAAGACAGCTGTCGTACACCATCTCTGTTATATTTTGACTAAAACAAATCACAGACTTTGGTTTATTAAGACTTCTGGGAAAAAAATGTAAAAACCAGTCTTTTCCCAGAATTCTTAGTTCAGTATATGAGTGTCATTTACAACATTTTTATTTTTTATATGAGAAAATTGGGAAACATTTCAATATACCTCAATATTTTTTGTAGTTTTGCTTTAGGGGTTAATAAAGTGTTATTGAAATGAAGTGAGATAAGAAGTGGAAATGATCTGAAACTGTTCTGTGGCTTGAATTTGCTCATCTCAGAATGACTAGTTATTGTGATCAAAAGTTTATTTCAAAACACGTTGACTTTTGGTGCAACACGACTTTTGAGGACATTCTCAACTTTTTTTGAGAGAGAAAATGTTGATTTGAATATTTGTTTGAAGAGAATAGATATCATTCTTTGCCATAGATTTCCATATTTATATAATCGTGTTGTATAAAGTCAATGAAGTCAATATCAATTCAAAAACAAAACAATGGAATTTATACTGAGCTGCAAAATTTAAGGCCCTGCAGGTCTGTAAGCTTGGTACACTTTTTTGTTAATGGTAAAGTGGCATTTTTTTAAAGTGAAAACTATAAACAAGTACTTGCAGGGCTGCATGATGCAATAATGCTTCATGGGTTGTCATGTATTCACTTGTAAACAAAAGTTGGATTCAACAAACACTTGCCATTCAGTTATTTTAATTGCTTCCACCCATCTTTGCTATACTTTTAAGTCACATGACACTTGGCATGTTGATAGTTGTTTTGGTGTCCAGTTTCCCACAAACAGTAAATATCACCCCCAGATTTCTTCGAGTTGTGAGGAACATGAACGTAACAGATGACTGCTGTTGATTTAATAGCCTGCGATGAAGCTGAAAGTGTTTTGCATCTCGTGTGTGGAAAAGGGTTTTCGGCTTCTTCCCGCAACTCCAAGCTCATGCCCTACCCTCTCTTCCAGTTGCACAATGAGGATGACTCTACAGAAGCATCCACCAGCAACCAACAGCCATGCACATCCGCCACAGCTCAGGCCGACGCCTGCAGAGAGGGACGGAGCCAGAGTGAGGCCCGCCCAATCCCTGAAGTGGCAGCAGGAGAGGCTTCAGCCACGGGGACTCAGGGAGACGCCGAGGCACCGCCTCCTTACGCCTCCATTGACCTCGGGGCGACTGCTGCAGCACCTGGTATTACTTTGCATTTTGCCTACGCCTTTCTAACTCCTTTCAAATTTTTCCAAAGCATGTCAGCTTGATTCAAAAATAGCAAATGGCTGGCTTTTTGTGGCAGTTGTCAGTGTTTGTGCTCATGAGTCATATTGAGTTCCATGACGGCATCACCACATTATGAGCAGCTGACTGGAATCTACTTAAGTCGCTGAATGTGGCTCCCTTTCTTTTCTTTGTAATCGAGCCTTCTGCTCCTTTGTTGTTTCCACAGAGACTAGTTTTCAAGGCGACTTCCCAGTTCCTCCACCCTACAGTGTTGCCACCTCACTGCCCACATATGATGAAGCGGAGAAGGCCAAAGCAGCCGCTATGGCTGCTTCCACAGTGGAGGTGATACCTCGGGTAAGAAGATGCATCAACACACGTTTAGCTCTTTGATTGCTGATGTCAGGAAAGCATCATGACTAAAGCACCCCACCGTTCTAAAACGTCAAACCAGAACAAAAATCTGCATAATTGTTTAAACAGGTTTGTTACTTGCATACCAAACCAATTCCACATGCAAAACTGAATTTAATAGCTAAACAGCTGGATGAACTTGGAGTTGCTTGGCAACAGATATCATACAAAACACAACTTGTCACGTTAGTTTTCAGTGCACCATGTGATTTCACCCTTGAATGGAGTGAATGGTTCAGGGAAGAGGAACGTGTGTTGTAACTCATACCTTCAATCTCATTTTTATTTGTCTGTATCCTTTTAAGGATGACGACTTCCCTCCCAGGGACGATTTCAGCGATGCTGATCAGCTTCGAGTTGGAAATGATGGAATCTTCATGTTGGCCTTTTTCAGTGAGTTGGTTTCATCTTTTAATGTGATCAGTAGATTTCTGGAGAAATTGTTTTGTTGCTCTCTTGCAAAAATTGCATATATTTTCAATGCATTATTCAATGTTTTATGCTTGTTGGAACTGAAACAACATCTGAGATGAGGATTGGGTCAGGATTACACTCCAGCTGAGCCAACCTCACCTCCAGACCCATACAAGCCAGACCAGGGCGGTCTGTTCTCTTTGTACAAAAAAAAGTCAGAAATTCCAAGTTCCTAGTCTGAAGTTTCAATTGGAACGCCACTCAAAGTCAGAATTCAACAAGACCGCCACTCACATCAAGAGAGTAACTGTTCAGCTAATGATTTAGCTGTTTATAATATTTCTGTATTAATTTATTTACATTTAGACATACAGATGATGTGTAGCTATTGTGATGAGCAATGTAATGTTCGGAATCTGTAGTTCAGAAGGTTAATTTTCATACTTTGAAATGAGAAAGTCATTAACTGGGGTGTGACATAATTCCCAACCCTGACGTCCAACATCCGAGTTAAATGGAACAATCAATTAGCTAAAGGGATGACAACCGCTGTCACTCACAAAACCATGCCCCTTATGTATTGATCCATGGTTTTATATCATTTTATCTGATGAGGGACATGGATGTTTCACACCTGTATAGTGATCATGGACATGAAATCTGTGGAGATCAAAACTTTTTTTTTTTTTTTCACTAAATGGCTGCAGTTAATTTGATTTTTGCTGAAATAATTCACAGAAAATAATTTTTTAACATTTGAAGTGCTTATTATATGTTAAAATGAAAGACATCCCCAATTTTGTCTTTAATAGATTCTAAATAAGCATTTTTGTATCATTACGAATACAATGGATTATTTCTTTCTTTTTTTTTTTTTTTTTTGTTAAATAATATCCAGCATTATAAGGTTACACATGGTGTTTGAAGGACATGTACTCACTCTTGGAGTCAGCTTCTAGTGGTCATTTGAGGAACTGCACATTTTTGTACTTCCACAGTGGCTTTAATAATGAGAGCCAGAGGCTGCCTCTTACTTTTAATGATGTGACAACTTCTCCACCTTAATGATGACTAAAAGTCCGTACACCTGTCTCTCCAGTGGCCTTCCTGTTCAACTGGATCGGCTTCTGCCTGTCCTTCTGTCTGACCAACACCATTGCAGGACGCTATGGAGCCATCTGCGGCTTTGGTCTCTCCCTCATCAAGTGGATTCTGATTGTTAGGGTATGTTTGATGTAAACCTTGAAGGTAACCTCAAACTATTTTCTTTGATAAAACAGAGGATGATGACTTTTTTTTTTTTTTTTTTTTTTTCTCCCCTGCCGTCTGTGTTCAGTTCTCTGACTACTTCACTGGCTACTTCAATGGCCAGTACTGGCTCTGGTGGATCTTCCTGCTGCTTGGTAAGTGCGGTATCATCCTGCTTTGTTTTTACTGACGCATTGTAAAGCAACCTTTTTTTAAAAAAAAAATCTAAATAAAACTTTTTTTTTTCGGCAGGTCTCCTGCTGTTCTTCAGGGGCTTTGTGAATTACCTCAAAGTCCGCAACATGTCGGAGAACATGGCCACCTCTCATAGAACGCGCCTTTTCTTCCTCTACTGAAGGTAAACTTGTGTGCCTCAGAAATCGAGCTGGTTGGAGAGCAACATCTGCTGGACAGCTAACAAAACTGCAACAACCCTGGTAACATTTGGATGTAATTTGTCCCTAGGTTTCCTTGCCATCAGCATTCCTTTCCAATGTGAAGTTCCTTCCCTTCCCCTCGAATGACCTGACAGAGGAGCCTACCAGCGAAGAGAGGAGACAGGGAAGGAATGAAGGAAAGAAGTAGGGAGAAAGTGTTACCGGTCTCTTTATTTGCATAACACAATTCACTCAAGTTTCTAACTCTGAACCGAACCAAAAAAAATCCATTTTTGACCATCAGATCTCTTCACTGCACTCTGTTTTTGGTTTTCATTTTTTCCTTTGATTCAACACAATCGTCACTGATCCAGCTTATAAGTTTCGTTTCCCAAGAGGCAAACTTAGGACGTACTTTAACTTGGTTTCCATCAAACAATGAAGGCAATGCATATAAATGACTTGGGTCGGGAGGGAAACCTCTGCGACTTAAAATAGAAAATGTGGAGGAGGTGGAAGTCATCTCTGAACCTTTGATATTCAAATTTCCCCTATCAAGCTCGCCTTGGTTGTCTCTGGAGTTGGTTTCTCGTTTCAGAGATCTCCCTGAACCCATGGCACCTCACAATTCATCTCAAAGAGTATGAAGACAAAGCTGTCAGAGATGAAGCAAGACTCTTGGATAGCTTTTCTTTTTTCTTGAAGGTCAAATGAAGGTGCGCTGCTCAGTTTACATATCACAGCCCTGGATCTTTCAGTTTGGTTTTTAAAGCACGCACTCAAGTTTTGCTGTTTTTGACCTTTTACATGTTTTATTGTACACAAAATGGTGCCAAACAAATCAAATTACACACATGAACACACACACATTTTGAACCCACTGTGTGACTCAAAGGAAAAATGAAAGCAAAAACTATTAAATAAAGTGTCCAATATGCCTACTGGTAGAAAAACAGCAAAATTAAAAAAAAAAAAAAATTTAATCAGAACTTCATCAGTTGCTCCAACCGTTAATCACAGCAAAAACCAAGCTCATCTTAAACCTTAAACAGAAGAAACGCCTGCTTTTTTTTTTTTTTTTAAAACTTTGTCTTTAAACATGCACTAACTTACAGGTGCAAAGCAGTATCTAAAAGCTACTGAGGAGCCAACAAGTGAAACCTCCAACGGATTAAACGGTGTTTTCAAACCACATGAGCTGCTCTGATCACATAAGTGGCCAGAAAATGGGTTTGTCCTGTTGTGCTGCTGTGGATGATGAGCGTTTTGCATCAAGTGCAGTAAACGTGTCAGGTTTGACTGAAACTAAAAAAAAAAAAAAAACTTAAAAAAAAAAATCCTTGGAGTAGAAGTCTTATGCAATTTACTTAATTGTAACAACCTGCAATTATTGTGGATGTAAGTCCTGTGATAATGAGATAGATGTAGTTAAATACAGTTTAATCGCACCAGGCTGAGATCCAGTTGTGACATCTGGTTTGGTTCAGAGTTGATGGATCTCTGCTTGGGATTTCAGCTTGTATGAATAGATTAGGTTTAGATATTTTCTTTCCTTTGAGTGAGAACTTTGTGGTGATGCAACAATGCTCCTTTAATTAGAAGCACAACGTCGGCGTAGATGTTGTGAACGCCGGTGAGCGTGATGGCGATGAAGTCGGAGAGGGTACTGTTTGGGTGTGAATGGAGCCTGAGAAGTCCACAAGCTTGTTTCGTTAAAACAGAGCCAAATTGGACAAGGAAAAAATAAAAATAAAACTTTTTTTTTTCATTAAAAAATGAATTGTATATACAAGCTTCTGCCAACTCATAATATTTGCACTTTGAAGAACTTGTGTACAGTATGATTTGTGAATCTGCTAAACTTGATGTGGGGGTAGAAAGGATTAAAGTTATCTTAGCCATCGAAGTTTTCTTTTCTTCTCTTTTTTTTTTTTTTTTTTTTAAACTGGACTTCTTAATCATCCCAAATGGTTACTCTGCCTTTTGCACTTTTATTTCTCAATGACAGTGTTGTCGTTGTGTCTTGCTTCATTGCTTTTAACCTAAACTGTGACAGCTTAAGTATTGCCAAACCTTTTTTGTTTTGTTTTTTTTCTATTTAATCTGTTTTGATTTTGGTCATATCCCAACAAAGCCTCTTTCAGCAATATCAAGATCTTTCAGTGAATTAAAGCACTGCTGCATGATTCACCCACCTGAATGAGTGGCATAATGTTCGGATTATTGTAGTACAAATACATTTTTGTCTTTGTAAATAATTGCGGGGGGAGAGGGATAAATAAAATGGCAGCGAAACAATTTTTTTTTTCTTTAAGTTCAAGATGCGCCTCACCCATCTGAAGCAATTTATATGCATTTATTGTAACTGGAATTAAAATGAAAGGTCTTGCAAAAAATGCCAATAAAGTTTTAAAAAAAGTCTGCCACTAATATGTTGTGTTTTCAGTTGATGGTGTAACTGATTTCTGGAAAGTCTTCACGCACATTTAACCTACATTCTGGTACAAAGTGAACCATCTGACCTGAATATACTATTGGGATGGTCCAACACATCTTGTAATACATTTTGTCTTGCACCTAGGACTAACGTGAACGCTTGTGAAATTCTGCCACCATGTGGTCAGTAATGGTATTAATCTGCAATAACTCAATTAAGCCAACAATTTGTTTTATACTTGCATCATTTTACACAAACACAAGATAGTAAAGATGTAGCTTAACATTAGTTATATTTAAGTATTGTTTAGAGAGAGGTGAATTAATTTTTAAAAACGTAGGACATATAATGGTGAACTTCAGTAAAAACGTACACTGGCGAACCTGTACAGCTCATCGCCCTTGTAGACCAGTGTTTTCCAACTCCAGTCTTTGGAGTACACTGCCCTGCATGTTTTAGATGTTTCCCTGCTCTAACTCACCTGATTTAAATTAATGGTGATCTTAAACTTGTCATTTAAGTCTGAAAAGGTCTGTTCATGGCACAGACACTTGTATTAGGGTGTGATGAGGCAGGGAAACACCTAAAACAGGTATGACAGTGTGCCCTGAGGACCGGAGTTGGGAAACACTGCTGTAGACTTTCCATAATTGCTGGTGGTCATAAACCAGATCACACTGGCATGGTTTGCTTGAGTTCCTAAGTGTTTTATTATGTAGTTTCTGATCTGTGCAAAAACCGTGCTGTGGAGTTCGTTTCAGCTATTTTTAAACCGAATAGCAGCTGTATTTTTATGTTAAGTCACAAGACTAAGTGTCTAGTCGTTTAAGGGTTCACCACTAGGTGGAGCCAAAGATCACAGAACTACTAGTATATTTAATGAAAGTAAAAACTTCCTTCTGACTGACAGGTCTTCTAAGTCTGTTTTTAAGTCTGTTGTTACCATAATTCTACATTCAATGCCCAGATGTAATTTAATCTGACTCATAATGTTCACTCAAAAAAAAAAAAAACTAAATAAAGCTAAGATTGCTCTTTTCAGCAGAAATCTTTATAATCAGTTGAGCATGTGACTTTGGAGTCTTAATGGCATCCAGATGGCAGCTCTCGTTCTCTTGCAGGGAGTTCCAGATTGCCAAAGGTAAATGTCTTTTTTTCCTTTCCATTTTATGAAATAGCTTTTTTTTGTGTGTGTGTGTGCTGATGGTATATCTTATTTTGAAGTTCTAGTTCCTCTAAAAATCATATACCCTCTAGTTGTGATATGAGCCTTTTTTATTTTATTGGTAGTGTAAATGGTGCCTAACACTAAACCAATGACCCCAGCTCAGGAGTCGAAAAGGTTTGAAGTCAGCGGTTAGTTAGGACTGCTCTGGGATTTCTTTTCCTTCTCAGCTAAATCAATGCATCCTCATTCCCCAGAGCCTCGGGCCATTAACAAGGCTGACCATCCTTACCAAGCTGGACTGTTAATGTCTAAAACCTTGGTAGTTTGTGCAAAGACGCCACTGGTAAGTAAGCAGACAAATCCATAACCCATTTTAAAAGCTCGCCGTCACCATGATGAGACTGCATGATATAAAAACACTCAATAGACAAGATCATAGTGGTATATAAACCCATACTTTAGTGTATGATGTAAAATTCTGATTTGAGTTACAGCTAAAACTATCCCTGCCTTTGCAAACACTAGAAAAAAATATGTAAATGTATTATTTCTGTTTCACCATAGTTGTATTGAAAATAAATTAAAAAAACAAGCTGGCATCTCAGGCTGATCTAATTTGAAGGCTGTACACAAGGATTCAAACATCTTGCTTATTGGTGGCGTTATTCTTGTTTTATCCCTAAAGATGTTCATAAATCACAGTTTTGGAGAAGCAGATTGCCCTGAATGATCCAGGTGGATTGTAAGAAGAAATAAAAGCAAGTTAATACCTTAAACTATCATTGCTAACACTAAGAAAAACATTTTCTGCCAGTCTGGTTTTTAAGTATTGCAGAGATTACTTTGTTCAACTGGATGTCATCAAACTTTATTGGATCCCTAAGTGCTTGAGGCTGGAGGTTTTTTTCTTTTCACTTTCCCCTCATGTTTGTTCCTTTGGACTTCTATAAACTATGTAGTTTCTGTAGTCATATTGAATTATTTCATTTGTATCTGCTTAATCTTAATGTATGTCAAGAATGGTAGCTATATATGTTGCAATGAGACTTGATGAATTGTTGAACACTATCAGCACGCGCTCCTGGAAAACAAAACAAAAAGGTAAGTTGTATTAATTGATACTTTACTTAATCTTGCACCTAAATCAAATCAAGAAATTAATTTGTGGGATTTTTGACACTTTTAGAAAATAAATTGTCGGTAATGAGTCGCGGGATAATTGGGGGCAGCCGCCATTGAATTCCAGAGCCGTGACGCTAACATGTGCCTCACCACGAACTCTTACGTCTACATTTTTGTTAATGGCACACTTTAGTAATAATCTAATCTCTTTTTTTTCCCGTTTAAATTTCATCTTAAATAAAGCTATTGCTCCTTATGTCGACATAACATCTTCGGGAGCGCGTTGGGTGGTAATGTAATGGAGGTTCATAGTAACATGGAGGCAACTTGAGCATTTATTCTTTTCTACCGCTAGGGGTCACTATCCACCCACATTTGAATCCCCTGAAACGAGTCTCGACGTGAGTTTTCTGCAATTTAACCACCAGGAGCTTAGGTGGAATTAATGCTACTGTTGAATCCTGTATTTATGTTAAACAATTCAGGAACACAGACTTAAATCAATTTCTTCAAGACTTCAAACCTCAGAGTTCTGCATAAACTAGCTCCATTTCATGGCAGTCTTAATAACATAGCCAAATAATTATTACTTTTACCTGGCCAACATTTGTATCCTTTAAATTGGGGGGGGCTTTTGAAAGAAATGAAATTCCTGCAGGCCAAGACTACCTTAAACACATTTCTGAGCCAATAAGTTGCCAACCACATCTGAGCTGTGAAATCCTGGAAGCTACAAGCTGTCTCCTGCCCCCTTGACAGATGGGGCTCAGGTGTTGCTCTTCTCTTCCTGTGTAATTTATACACAAGCTTTTGATAGGATGGGTGTCATGTAAGACATGGTGTGTTATTCCCCCTCTGCCTCTCACTTCCTCTGTCTTTTTTGTGATGCTGCTTAAGTGTGATCAAAAACATTCCTCTCTGTACATTACTAATGCATTTTCCACAAATAAGATCAACCAGAGGAACCACTGAATGACCAGTGACCAAACTTTTATGACGGTATTTTGGTCCTAAAATCCTAAAGACAAAACTTTACTCATGCAGGATAAAATAAATAAGTAAATAAGCAAAAGAAAAGAGCAGCTTAGATTGAACAGAGAAGCCTTTTCACATAATGGGTTTATGCTCCCTTCTCGCCTACCCCTGGCCCCAATCTGGCCCCTCTCTTTTAAATTCCCTTAATGACTAGCCAATTTGCATAACTCTCTTCCGGTTTGCCAGTGTTTCCCTTTTATGAGGTTTTCTCCTCCTTCTGACCTCATTCCCTTCATCCTTTCTTCCTCATCGCCACTCAATCTGAAATCTTCTCGGCCTCATTCAGACCAGGTGGAGCCCAGTCAGGGTCCAGCTACATCCCAAAGTAAACTGACACATGCAGAGAACCTCGCTGACAATTTCTTTCAGCAGCATATCTGCAGGCCTCGGCTGCCTGGCTACCGCGCAGTGTGTGAGGGGGTTGAAGGTGTGTGGTGAAGTGTGGGTCTAGTTCAGCATTCACCCACCAGCTTTGCATTGGGCGAGGGCCTCCACTGAGATCTGACAGCTTACCTAACAAACAAAATAAATCTTTTAGCAGGTCTCAGAAATATGTTTAAAGCCTTTCTTTGCATTTAGTTTTTTCCTCCTCCTGTTGTTTTGTGTTGATGCGACATGGCAAATATTGCATATGTTGGCCCTTTTTAAGTCAATGCGAGTGACTCGGCAAAAAAATAACCACAGAGTTTTAGGTATGGTCAGGATTCCAGGGGGCTTGAGATAAAGAAAACAGCTTTTAATGGTGAGCTCATGTGTAGGAGGTGTATATGTTGTCTGTAGACTTTAAAAGGAATGAGATCAATCTGAATCTTGGGTGTCTCATGTCGCTTTGGATTACTTGAGAAAAGTTCCAACTTCTCGCACTTCAAAATGAGCATCACCCAGTCAAATTGCATTTATAGAGCCTAGGTGCTTGCCAATCAAATAGTTCATGTGGGTGAGCCAAAAGTGGACAAAACAAAGGAAAAACTGATTATTGCTACTGTGCCATCAAAAAAAAAATTTTCTACTGATGTCTTTTCAGCACCTTGTTTTATTTTACACTCCAGCCCTCAAATAACTTGGCTCTGAGGGTCCACTTAAGCCTAATGTAAACTGAAGTAACATGGGTCATGGGTGGAATTTGTTGATAAGGATAATCCATATTATTGTCAGTACATATCTTATCCTCTGCTTTTAACCCATCACTAGTTAGACTAGGACTAGGGACTAAGGGCCTTGCTCAGGGGCCCACAGTGGCCCTCTGTTAACCTGGGGGATTGAACCTGGGTCCTCCACGCCCACCTCTGTAACCACTAGGCTACCACTTCCCACTGGTGACAAGGATGTCTGTGAGCTCCTCGTTCTTGGAGCTGTGGATGTCATAGAAAGGCATATTACTTCTAAAATGACAGATCGCGGCTCTGCAAGGCTTGGAACCCAAGATATTAAACTGAAATACCTCAAAAAGAGGTGAGAATTAGAAAGAGGAAGACTTCTGTTCATATTTGTGATTCACAATTTGTGGGAAGTCGCTACGCAAATTCCTTTGTTATTCAGCATGGATCTGCCACCCACTCCACCTCAGTTGTTGTCTCTCTAGATCCACTTTCCCCTGACTGGTGTACTCTTGTGCTTGTGAGGTGTTTCAGCTGATTTTTTTTTTTTTTTTTTTTTTTTTTTTTTGGAGAGGGTTTGCTAAGAGATGACTACCTAAACCTATTGGTTATTAGTTTTATTTTTACATTGTTCTGTATCATTGACAACAGTATGAACAAAGAAAAATATTTGATCCTCCTGCTTTTGAAACCTCTTTTTCAAGATATATAATTTTTTTTATTTCTTCTGCTGCACATTTGGATATTTTTTATATAGGGGTTTATGGAGATGGACGTATTTTTGGAATTAGCCCCTTGTGGTCAGTTGAACTGTAATTTTTTTTCTGGCTCCACATGAACTTCAACCTGGAAGCTTTCCTGATTTGGAGCATAAGATTATGTCAAGGAAGACATTACATCATATAATATCTATATTGGAGAGGGAAAAAAAGTAAAAGCCGAGTTTGTCACCATAATCTGTATAGGACAAAAAAAAAAAGGCCGCAGAAAGGAAGCTGCTGGTGGAAATATTTTGTGGTTATATTTAAAAAAAAAAAAAAAAAAAGAACACGTTTGTGGTTTGAAAGCTATCGGATCCTTCTTATGATAATATCAGAAGAGGAAATAAACACAGACGTACTGCAAACCGCTGAGTAAGTGATGTGACTGTTGAATTTTATAAAGTGTGAATGCTTCAGCTTTCACAAACCACAAACTTTAGAGTTTAAATTTTCCATGCAGAGTCGGTTTTGTGATTACAGCTTTAACTTGCAGCAATTAGGATAAAAATGATTCTCAGAATGCTCTTCTTAAAAGAAACATGCAAATCGTAGAAGGGTGCAGCTCCTTTCACTCACATGTCATAGTTACCACTAATTGTGTTAATTTCAGAGGTAGAAATGACTTTGGTTATCATAGCAAAGATTCATTAAACATGTTTCCAATTATTTTTTTTATGAGCCAAAAGCAATTGTGTCTTAGATGCACGGTCCTTTCAAAGACTCATAACAGAAGTCACCCACGCAAAATCAAAGTTCCTAACCCTGTGGCAGTAAAAGAGGAAATATGTAATCTCTTTGGCACAATGCAGTGCAGCTTTCAAGTGGCCATGAAACACGATGTTGCGGAAAAGCAGAAAAGCTGTGTGTTTCGCTTTCGGCATTCGCATGTACGTACACGCCTCCTTTATTCGGGACTCTCGACAAACAGCCAGGCCTTGAGGCATCTCTGGTACGAACAGGAAGAAAGGGGATGGAAGAGCTTCCAGGACACATGCCTGTCTGTTGTCAGATGTCAAACATGAAACTGTGACATTTCACTGAACCGCATGCACAAACAGTTCTTCTGCATGCATGAACACAAATTCTTTTGTGGGGTCATTTTTGAACACAAATGGGAAAACTGGGAAGTTAGGCAGCATCTTCAGTATTACCTATAAGTTAAAAAGAACACGTTATTGCTGTTTGATGTGCTCTTTGTTATTCTTGTCTTGTTAACACTCCTAAGAAGTACCGTTTGTCCATTTAAATCTGTTGTTTATCTATTCAAACATGATTTGAGACCGCTAGATAACCACCCAAATCCATAACCAAGCATTAGGTTACTGTTGTGGTAGCTAGCGTTGTAGTAGCTAGCTGTGGGCTGTTGTAACTGTTTGAGTATTTAGCAGAAGGTGTTTATGGGTTTTAATAGTTCATAGATGTATTTAAAGTCTATTAAAGTGATTATACAGGTTGTGGTTGAGAGTTTAACCCTTTGTTTGGCTTCTATGTGATGAAATAGTCATGTGATTTTTGTGCAGTTTAACTTGGAACCAAGTGAATATTTGCTTCGGCTCAGTTCCTTTCTCCTAAAGAGAGAGAAAAAAAGAGCGCTCTTTGTCCTGTGTGTTTGATTAAATATGATATGGAATTTATTACTAATCACTTGGGATCATGCAGGAGGCTACCTCTGAACTGAGAAATGTCCACACTGTGTAACAATCCTGGTGAATAATTGTGGATCCTGGAGATTCCAAAGGTTAATATCCACTGACTCTCATGATAAAGTGACCAGTTTTAAAGCAGAAGCAAACGTATTAATTGTGCTGTTGTGACTGGCTCTACGTTGGCCTTGAAGCATCCTGAGGAGAACCTCTCTTCAGGAGAGGTTGACCATTTGGCTTCCACCAAATAGTCAAGACAGCAGCTAAACCTGCCCTGTGTCAGGTGCGACCACCAAAGATGTGAACTGAAGTCATCCGCCCAAGGTCAAACTGGTTGTTGTTTTGTCTGTGCCCCAGGCAAGCCCCCCACACATCCCACCGCCCCTCCCCTGCTTTCACTACTGAAGGCCAAACTAGAAGGCTCTGGGTCACAGTTGCAGTCCAACCGCTGCTTTTCGACTCGAGCCACCTTGCTGCCCTGAGGCTAGCTTAGCGATGGGCTGCTGTGGATATCTCTGATGTAGGTCTGAAGGTAGAAACATCAGCTGTAGAAACATATGAAATGAGGGTTGATTCAATCAGAGTGAATCTAAGTAATAATAATTAGCATCATGGGTTAACATCAGCTGACTGAGTTAAGTTGGGTGGGTTCTATCTGACTGCCAAGCTTGTTTGTTTCACCCATTTGTCTATTTCTGGATTAATTAGGGTTGGGTGGAATCAGTTCCTGGTTGTGTATGCTTAAAAATCTGGCTCCAAAGCTATGGTTTAGTGGGCCAAGAGCTTTTTTTTTTTTTTAAAACCCTCTTGGTTTAATTCAGATTACTAAAATGGATGTATACCCTTGGTTATACAACATGAGGACTGTCCCCACTTGCTTTGAATCCACCAAAAACAACATCTCATTGGTTAAAAGCACTAACCCTCCCAAGCACCACCTATTGCCACCTGTTGTGACAGCTTCTTGCTTGAAGACAGCTCACACACTTTTGTTTCCCAGCATTGTTTGACTTCTGGATCATTTATCCTTTGCTCCCATGCAGCTCCGTTTCTGGAATGGCGCTTGATCACACGTGCAAGCGCCGGCGCAGGCTCAACGTCGGCAAATATTGACATTAGGCCGCGGATGCCACCTGGTCTGCCAGTCGGGGGCTAATACGGAAACAGCACGACTTCTTATTAATCTCCAAAAGTTGCATGAGGAGGAGGAGGAGGAAGAGTTCAGGCCTTTATTTGAAAAATTTCTATTGAGTCTGTCCCACTGCCCGAGACGAGTGAAGACGGGAAATTATGAAATGTGTCGGAACATTCAGAGATGGACGTGAAAAGAGTCCTGCTCACACGGAGCCACATACATAACCAGGCTTGTGAGGACAGAAAAGTAAGAATGGGATGGTGTGAGGTGACCAGCTGGTGAGAACAATGCTCGTTGTGTTCACCAGCAGCAGGAGGGTTGGGGATGGGGGGTAAGAGAGTGTAGCCTTTGTGCTGGAGTACCCAGATGTTAAGAATTCCTATGTATAATGTGAACATCTAAAACCACACAGAGCTTGGTGTGTTGACAAAAATCAATCTTCCATTTAGTGTCTACTGAGCAGCTCACTTTATACCTGATGACATTTCAAGTCTTGAGTGTGAGCTCTCTGGTTTCCGGAGAGACCTAAATTCCCTTTAACTCCTTCATGTGTAGAGAGGCTTGACGTGTGGAGTCCTGGAACTCCTGGAGAGCGACCTCTTCATATTTTCACTGTAAACAGCCCCTCCAGAAGCTCTTGCTCCGGCTCCTTCGTCGCCGAACAGTGGCCTCCTTTCAGGGCCATCACTTAAGGGCCCTATTAATAATTTGACAAGTTTTCTCAAAGATTAATTACAGCCAGCTTTGAGGCTGCAATTATGCAGGGTGGAGAGACTCTGAAACCTTCACCAGCTCCATTTCCAGGGTCAATTTTCCACTTATCAAGTTGTAAATGGGAAGGAGAAGCTGTCTGACAGCCTTTCTGATGCATCGATCTCCATTAGGTGGAGTAGATAAACAAATCCTTGCTGATTCCCTGAGAAATGTCTCAGTTGTCAAAGTGAGTACTCCCTCTTCACACCACTACTGTGCACCTCAAGTGCATTAAGATTAAAGCCTCTCTGACTTCTTTGAGCCCTGCATGAAGAAATGCAATCCTCTGTCACATTTGAATAGAGTTGGTCCGCTGGGACGCTGCCGTGCTAAGAAGGGGCCAGGTTCAGCTTTTGCTGCAATGTGTCAAAAATCAACTACTTGCTTGCATAAATTTCTATGAACTTCTTATTTTTATAGTTTTTTTGCAGTCAGCAGCTGCCATATGTAAGACAGGGCCCACGGTATACTATATGAGATATTTAAGAATGTCCCAGGTGAGGTTTACATAAACACATTTTTTTATTGTCTGAAATGCTCTGTTTTAGCTCTTGTTGCTTTAAGACCAAGTCATCACCGACTAGTAAGCTGACCGACTGACCTATCAGAAGCAGTTACTTGTTTTTAACTTGCAGCTAGCTTGGTTTATCTAAATGTGTTTCATGCTGATTTAAAAAAAAAAAAAAGCCTGGTGGACATATTTTGAGTACTGTTCTCTGCAGCACAGAATAACATAAAATAAGTAAATTGGATTTGTAATTTAAGATTTCATAGATGCATATGATTTTGATAGCAACATCAGAAAAAGGGATGATTGGACAGATTTGAAACCAACTAATGTTACAGATGAAACTAATATTGATTTTTTTTTTTTTTTTAACTCTTTTTGTGGTGTCTTAAAGAAATTACAGTTTCCCTGCTTTTTACTTTCGGATACCAATGAGTAAAAGAAGGCAAAAACCAATGCGAGCAACTGAAATTTAACCCTGGAGAACCCAACAACACCAAAAAATGGTGGTCAAATTTGACCCCCTGGGTTCTCCAGGGTTAAGGTTTAATCCATCTAGGAAATAGAAAAAATTGCAATACATAGACCTGCCACTGGGGACTGGCTCCAAAAGTGAGTCAATCTTCATTGACTCCCATGTTAAAATGTCCAACTTTGCTGCAGAAATAAACACATTTAAAACCTGTTTTAAAAAACAGGTTTTGGTTTGCAGAGTTAGATATCACATCAATGATAACTGAATTCTTGTTTTTTAACCACATCAGGTTAAATTAATTGAAATATCGCATTTATTTGAAATGAGAGGCATGGAGTTGGATGAACACAACCAATAGTTAATTATTACATTTGCTACTTACCATTTAGTTCCATATTGACTTCTGATCATACTTTCTAAACTGTGAATGAAGACATAACAGAGCAAAGTCATTAATATTGTAAAGAGAATATGTTCTGTTGTGTTAATTTTACTAAGAGACTGCCATAACTGGCTGTAAGTTGGTCTGAAATGGTCTAAGGACAAGGCCAACGCATTGGTTAGTAGGAACATATTAGGACAAACTGCTGGCTACTTAGTTGGCTAAACATAGCAGCCATTTTTGATTTTTGCCATTTTGCCAAAATGACATGTACAATGGAGAATCTTGTTGCAAATGTTTGCTGATAGCTAGTCCTTGTTTCAGCTCTCGTTTCGGATGTCATTGCAGAAGTAACACTGGAAAGGAGGATGATGGGACAGATTTTATAATGTAAAGTAGTATTAATTAGCATCATATGTTAGCATAAGCTAATTCAGCCATGCTAAAATGGCTAACTGTGACGGACAAAGTGGCCGTGTTCCGGTCCTGTTTGCTCCGCCCATTGTGCAGTACATGGAAAAAGAGGCTTCAAAACCACTCTTCAGAAAACCTCTGGGTAATGTCACAGAGGATTTGTCCAGTTACATACAGTCTATGATACATACCATCATGATTTGTTATTTAAAATACAGATGCCCATCCTCCCACCCCCCAAGTTTAATCCCAACAAGCAATGTCAAGCAATTAGCGCTGGAGTCTGACCCACTTGTGCCTCTATGATGAAGTGCTGAACTTGTGACTGCAGGGTTGAGGTGGCAAGCAGCAGCCAGACACCATACATCACCTCTGAGGGGTGGAAGGCTCCTGTTGTCCGAAGCAGATGGTTAGTACAGAGCCAGCCAGTCTGCTCTTGAGTGTATGCATGAGAGCGTTCATGCTGGTGTGTGTTCAAGAGAGAGAATACAATGCAGCGAGTGTCCCCATGTCATTGTCTTCCAGAGATAAGAGCCACCTGCTTGTCCCAGTCTTTTCTTTGCTCAGGTCAGGCTTCTACAACACAAACACATCAAACCAAGCATCCATGAATGTGTCAGCAGTGCAAAAAAAATTTAGATGCATAGAACACTACATTTTCTGCAGATATATTTTCTGAAGGAGTTCACATTCATTTAAGTAAAATATTATACTGAGATAAATAAATGTCGTCTGTTGCTACCATCTCAGATCCTCAGGTTTCTAGAAAGAAACATTGCTGACTCTCTGCACCAAGAGAAAGTGAGATAGAAAGAGGGGAACAGAGAGGTGAACTCTACACAAAGCCCAGATTGTTTCTTGTTGCTGTCTGTCCATGATAACAATGAGCCATTCATTTGCCCTGCAAAGGGTCCTAATTAATTCCAACTTTACATTCTGACCTACAATCTCCCCCTACTCATTCCGCTTCCCCCCCCAAGATCCATCAATTAATCCATCCAGTCAGATGACTTCATCCTGTTTTTTTATCTCCTTCATTTCCTTCTGCTTTTGTCCTAGTTATGCTCTGTGTCGCAAATCCAAACATGGTATTGAAAAGTGGTCACTGTTTTCCACTCCGTTTGCCCTTGAAATTGTGACATTTACAGTAAGGTGCAATAGCAGTGGTTTATTTGAAATACTATCATTGTTTCTCATTAATTCAGTGACACTTTTCTTTAATATCATGGTAGTAAACAGTACTAGTATGGAAACATCTCTTACAACAGAAAGCATAGAGATGGTCAAGAATGTGCAGTTCCTCTACTGGCCTCAAGGGGTTCTATCCAAAAAGGAGTAAATCCTTTGACCCCCACGTTAAAACTTTATAGGCAGAAATAAGCATACTTAAAGCCTTCTACAAAATATAGTTTTGATCTCTATAGCTAGATTTTACATCAAATGTATTCATAACTAAAAGTTTGATTTTATGAGTGAGATTGCAGTCTAAGCTGTCAAATATAATCATTTCAGCTACTTAGCACTTTTGATGAGGTTGACTTCTGGACTGGTAATAAAGACCCAAGAGAACAAAATCACTGTTATTGTACAGATAAAATGGCTTGTAGTGCTCATAGTTTTTTGCATCACCATAACTGGCTCAGGGACAAAGGTCCAGAGGAACCGGCAGCGCCTACATTTTGTTTTATCCTCTGGCAC
This sequence comes from Zenarchopterus dispar, assembly GCA_028564865.1. Lineage (NCBI taxonomy): Eukaryota > Metazoa > Chordata > Actinopteri > Beloniformes > Zenarchopteridae > Zenarchopterus > Zenarchopterus dispar. The sequence goes on from JAOWBL010000012.1 coordinate 5,935,581, forward strand.
CAGGTTGGCTAGCCTCAGCCGTCTGGTTAGCAGCTGAACGAGCATGGTAGCTTTGGTGGAACTCTGGCAGTTCTTGTTTCAGATTTTGTTTTAGTTTTAATATCAGAAATGAGGATGGATGGGCCACAGCATGGCTTAGCATGAGCTAAAATAAGCTTATGGTAACATATGGTGCTAATTAATATCACTTTACATTTATTCTGATCAAATTTTTCCAACCATTCAAAGTGGTTCAGATATTTAAAAAAAATCCCAACTGCCAGGCTTGTTCTACCTAAACTGGTGACATCCCAGAGGGTTACAGTGTTTTAACAGGTCTGTGTGTGTTTCAGCCAACATTTTAACTGTTGACAAACTGTAATCGCTTAAAAAGCTGTAACTCTTGTTTTCAAGCCTAATAAAACCCAGACAGCATCTCTGCACAAGTTTCCACATGTGAAAGGGATCCTTATTTTTGTCTGTAGGGGTGGAAGTCCCATCTTCCTCCTCCTCCTCCCTCAACCTCATACAGGAACACACACACACACACACACACACACACACACACACACACAGTAATACTCAAAATGGTCCCTTTACCACAGCCTCAGCCCTGCTCTCCCCCTGACAAACAGAGCTTGGCGCTGTTTCCTTTTTCCTGCCCTACATCCGAAATGTGAGGAGAGAAGTGAGCCGAATTGAGAGGACGGAGGCGGAGGGGGTTGTGGGGTTAGAGGGGGTTGACATAGAGACTGAAAAGAGAGAGTGGGAAGGGGGGCAGAGAGGCAAGAGTGGGATATAGGAGGGAGAAGCCATGAAATGTGTGGGAGGAGGACAGTGGGGCCACAAATGAAGAACAGAGGCCGCTTTGTTGATGGCAACAGCAAACTTTACGCCGATCATTCGCTGCTCTTGCTCAGCCGCCTCAAAGAGCAGAAGTTGTGTGTTTGTGCGTGCCGACGTTTTGCGTCTGTGACAGCTCGAGTCTAAACATGGAGACGAACGCTGCCTCCTTCTAAGAAACATATGGAAAGCATACGTGTTCATGTGCAAGTAAGGGCTCACAGACAGGATTTTGGGTTCATTAAAGGGGCAGTAACGTGAAGCTTCGCTTGGTGCAGGTAGTCTAGATTCCTGATAAGTAACTTCCTCTTTTTGTGCAGATGAGATTATTGGAAGACCAACACCAAATCAAACAATCTAAACTGTACCTTTTTTTTTTTCAATCATTCCACGCATGTGGAAATGTTTAGGTGAATTACGAGGATGTGGCGTTAACGTCACACTTAGGTACGGTGTAGCATTTAAGTGACAAGATACAAGCCAGTTCTTGTTTCAAAGGGATTCAACAAAAAGGACTGTGGCAAATATGTTGCTTTAGTTTCTTTTTTGCTCAAACAGAAACGTCTACAAAGCACTCTTCAGTTCTCAGGAACTGCAACTACGCAACATCAAAAACCACATACAGTTTGTACTAGGGTGTCTACAAATCTTATCAAAGGCCTGAAGCATTTTATTCTGATTTTTGTTGTAATAAATAAAATATTCTGCATTTGCTGTACCTCAGAAGTCTGTAGCGCTAAGCTGTGTGACTGACCTCAAATGAGGCACACTCCTGTGAAAAGGGAAGTATGCTCCAGAGTATTTGGAGGTCAAACATGAGGTCATTTTCCACTCCCTCGATCTTGGTTGTATCTGTGACATGCAACAAATCAGCAAATTTACATCAGAATGACTGAAAAATAGGAGTCAAAGTCTCAGATCTCACATACTATTAAATCATGAATTTTTTTTTTTTGTTTTCTATTGGTCGTCTAAGTTGTCATCACAATGCCTAGCTACCTCTGTGGGAGCACATTCACATTTTTCTTCTCTCATCCAACTGCTGCGAGTTGAGATACTTCGGACAATGACACAGGATTTCTGAGGGAAATTATCTTGTTCCCTTGCAGAACTTGCAGACTCCTGACCCCGACCCTTCACATGATCAATCAAACCCTGCAGGTCTGTCACATGTCAAAAATGAGGAATTTTCTTGTTGAAAATTCCCTTGTGGTCTTGTTGTTTGCTTTTAAGAACATCACGACTGTCTTTGCAGGTCTTTCTGGCTGGAAAATGACTGAGAGACGCCAAAACACAATGCTTGACTTTCACATGTTAGTTGCAGAGAGTCTGAGAACGATGGATGCAGTGGGGAAGAATGTGTTAGAACTTCATCACGATTGAACCACTTAGTTTCAAGCATACTTAAGTCTTTAATGCACCCATTCGTTTTTACGCACACAGTGGCAAGTGCTTGACCCACTGTTGGCAGGAATATGTGTTGGCACAGTACCCAAGAGCCTCTGAACAGCCCTCATTATTGCTGACATTGCGTGACTACACTTCGAGCTGTTTCCATCTTTTTTTCACTTCTCATACTGTAACAGACTGTAACAGTTTCTTTCCACAAAGATGCTGGTTGACAATGGGAATGTAATGCAGCCACTTCTGACTAACACTGGCAAACTAGTGCTGCCTGAAATAGGTATATTTCAGCATTATATTCTATCACCTACAAGAAAACCTTAACCCCAACTCAGCGGTTGTCCCTGGAAATATCAAGGGTCAACCTCTGTTGAAACACTCTACAGAGGAGTGTCCCACCCCAGTAGGATAGGTAATGCTTGATGGTGGGTATTTCTGATGGGCTTTTGTCATACCATAAACACCCAATCAAATTTCTTTCTACTTGCTATCCAATTAAGCTGTGTACTTTGAAAGAGTTCCGCGACCCTCCGGAGGAATTTATTTTAGTGCACATTCTCATTCTTTCCATCATAACCCACACGCCAACCATCGTTTTGAAAGTTTTGTTTTCAAAAAGGTTTGCCCTGTTCTGATTGGCTTGCTCAGTGGCGTGAGGCAGCCCTGCCCACAATTCCATGAATTTGAGAAAATTAGTATCCACCCTCAGGAGCAGAGTGACTCATCTTATCAACATCCTCCTAGCAAAAAACAAACACTAAACTAACATTAGAAGCCCCTACAAACATACAACTGTCATTGTAATGCAAGTTTTACATAACATTTTGCAAACTTGTAGCAAAAAGAAAAAAAGAGGCTATAGCTTTACTAAAAAAGGTTAGCACAAGAGAAAGACAATAAAAAGACTTCGCCTATTTAAAAGGACAGAAGCAACCACATCCCTTTTTGAAAGGTCAAAAAGTTCAGATTTTGTGACATCACAGACTTGGGTCGAAGTGAAATTCACCTTCCCCATCTTTTGACCCTCTTTTGACCCTCTCTGATCTGCACATTGTACTTTTTAATATTTTTCCAAGATGCGCTTTTAAATAAGTTCAACAGGTTCGTCTGGGTGATGGTTCCCAGATGGTAAATGGAATGTACTGTTGCCTCATACGTCTTCCTGATACACTCCAGTGGTAATAGTTTAGGCTAATGGCTGTTTTTAGCAATGCCATGTAGATTTAAGACATTATTTTAAGAGTTGGTTAGTCATTTTATGCTTTTTTTTTTTTTTTTTTTTTTTTTTTTTTTTTTTTTTTTTTTTTTTTTTTTTAATCCTGAGAATCATCCCCAGGTCTTACAGTCAAAGCATCAGTGTAACCATGCCAACAGCTTGGGTAGTACAGATTCCGTATGAGAGAAACTGTGTAAAGGTGTCTTTTTTGGGATAACTGAAGACAGGTGACCACAGGAAGTTGTTTGCCAGAGGTTTTTTTTTTCCCCCTGGTCTGTGTGTGTGCTCAGCTTTGGACTGTCTCACCACAGGAACTTCCTCTTTGGGTAAACACACACTCAAACACAATGATTCGCACATTCATGCATCACCTGTACACACACATCCATGTGGGTTATTCATCCAGGGACAGAAGGAAACCCATGTGGATTCCCGAGAGCTTGGACTCAGAGTTTAATATTTTTTTTTTTCGACTTGCAGGACTCATCCATTTATAGTGAGTTGTTGAACAGCTTTTTAAGTCTGTTTACTTGCAAAGTGACAATCCCACTTGGATTGAAGTAATTTGTCAGTTTGAGTGGTCAGCCCTTCCCCCACCTCATGGTAGACGGGTTATTATGTTGATAGGCAACTTAACTAGCAGAAAAGTGCCGCACTTCTGCTCTAAATGATCTCAAGCAAGACTCTGTTTTCTGAATTAATCAGGCCGGCATTCCAAGTTGAAGGAATTCTGTTGCTTTTGGCACTGGCCCAGCTGCTTCTCAAGACGCCTCGCTGTGGAATGACATGCTAAGTGTGCGCCTTGTTTTCTCTAACTTTGGGGTCCCAGCAATGAGGCAATCTGTCTTGCAGCCTACAGCCGCCTGCAGGCACAGACTGTACTGAGTAACTTTTATAAACACACCGTTTGCAAACGGAACATAACTTTTCAAGTGTTCCTATACATGTGCACCTTCAGAGCGTCTGTATGTTTCCAGCATCCAGGTGGGTATTTTCTTTACTCAAAGGGTAAAGAAAAAAAACACTCAAAGGGTGGTATTTATGGAATGACAGAAACACCACAAAAAAAGGATAGATCTGAAAAAGAAAATAAGTGTGGGACCATACACACTAAGAAATGTAGAGAAAAAAATGAAATATTTTTATTGTATGTAAATTACTCTTTTTCTTTGATTTCATCTTTTTTTTGTTTACTTTTAATGTAGTTATTGCTACTGAAGGTGGATCTACAAATCAATGAATCGCAGGGTTTTTTAGTGTTGCCCTCATGATTTAGTCCCTCCCCCCATTTTTATGTCTTCAGTTTTGTTAATGAAGGTTTTCTACACATGCATAAAGATTCAGAAACCCAGAGTGCTGTTTCTCATCTCCAATGTGTTTAGAAACAGATTTTAGTGAAAGGAAAAGACAAGGAAAAAAACTGTTATATGCATATAAAAAACAATTACCAGTGAAGTTGGAATAATTTTGTTTCCATAAACATTTTTTTTTTTTTATTTACTACTATTGCTTTTTATTAATGAGAAGGTGTGTGTGTGTGATTTTTTTGTTGTTTTCCCCCCCCCCATTTATTTCAATTTATATTGCACTACTGCTGTTTTAACTAGGGTTTTCATATGAATGCTGTGCCACTCTTTGAATAGGTACTTTTACCTACAGTCCCGCCCGACAACTTGATTCATACATCTGCACTGAAGTTATGCGGAGCTTAAGTCCCGGCTGACACAAGTGACGTACACCACTGTGAATATTTATACTTGTGCGCTGGTTTGTCTACATTGCTCTGTGATTACATTGCCAAAACCAGTGATTGGAGTTGGGGCCAATGTGCTCAGACACTTGGGAATGGTTGATAATGGTTGTTAATGGTCATACTTTCATGGGTTCACATTGTAGATAAAAATGTAGGATGACTATTGCAGAAAGAAGAGTGGACAACCAACGAAAAAGTTTGTAACGTCCCAAAACGGTATAAGACAGGAGTTCCTCATAAACACTGGCTACTTTGCCATTTCACACAGCAACATCATGAATGTTTTTTTTTTTGTTTTTTGTTTTTTTTTTTTGTAACTTAGACTCTGTTTAAAATACAGCTTTCAAAAATTTAGTGACAAAGATGTAACAATTTCAATACCATTAGTGTATCTATACCTACTATTCATCTATACTTACTTTTTTCATGAGCCGAGTGCTGGAGCCTGTCCAAGCTCTCTTTGGGTGAAAGGTAGGGGTACATCCTGGATGGGGTCACCGGTCTATCACTTACCAAAGACTTAATATTAAGTAAGTAAGTAACCTTTTTTTTTTGACGGTATATATCTCACGAAACACACTGAAATTTGTCCTCCTTTAACTAGGAGCACCCGGGGAGCAGTTGGGGGCTAAGAGCCTTGCTCAGGGGCCCACTGTGGCTCGCCTCTGTTACCAACCCAGGGTCCTCTACGCCTAAGCCTACCCTGTTATTTTAATTTTTGATCAGTTTTTCCCACAATGTTGTGTAAACATGCCACATCTGCTGCTACAGATGTGTACTGGAATATATTTCTTAAATTAACCACATTATTTCTTCAGTGAAAAGTGGAGTTGATACATTTCTGACTGGCTGATTTGACTTCAGACGATGTAATATGATCATCAACAGGATTCTACAGCTCTCAAAACTATATATCATAGCTGCAAACCCTATAAACAGAGGAGCCTTTATTCTGTGAAATATTGCACCTGCATTGGTTGTGGAGTGGATAGCTTTGGCCAAAAGCCTCTCTTTGTTATGACCCTCCAAACTTGTCACTGGCTGTTTAGGATCTGGTGGAATTTCAGGCATTTTGACAATCTATGCTGCCATTGACAAATTTCTGTCCTCAGGCTGGGAAAACACACTTGAATACACACTCTTGTGAAACATACACACTCGCACGCAAGCACACCTTGGCTTGTCTCGGCTGTCATCATCAGCTTGTCAGCATGCCGCACCTGTGAACGGTAACAAGAGCTCGTGGCTTGCAGCGCTCTCATAGCTGCCTGACAGACTCAAGAGATCAATTTCCTCCGGCAGAGAGGAACGAAAGAGGTTTGATTCAGATTTTAACTCAGGAATACTTTTGAATAATAAACACAATCCATTTTTAATGTTAAACCAAAAAGAAAAAAGAAAACTATACTTAAAGACAAACTTGTCAGTTTTCTGAAAACAGGGCAGAGGTTCCCTTCACATCTGGCAATGGCCCATTTGCTGTGCAAATGGACATTTTGTAGTCGCAAAATATGTCATTTAGAGCTGTCTAAAGCACAACCACAGCTCACTTTAAGGAAGCGAGTGGTTTAAATTGCCATTCTTAAGGCCCATTTATGCTCCCTTATGTACATAAATAGGTTTGTCCGTTTCAATTGTTGTCATACATCGTCGCCCTCATACTTCCACACGTCTTTTGCGTTGCCTTGGTTGTTAGGTCAATTGATCCACTAGTGAATGAAGGGCACTGCTGAGTTCAGATGCTGATTGGACAGAATGACTCAGCTCACCATGATCTGCACTGGTTATTCTCCAAAACGATTACAGTTATTGTCTTTATATGTATATTTTGCTGTAATAATAAAATTATAATCAGAAACATCAAATGTCTTTGTTATCCTCCATTCACATTGCAGAAAGGCAGCATTCATTCCTTGCAAGTAATCGAGGTCTTTTGTCCTTTTGGTTGACCTTTGCGCAAAGTTTGGCTGTATTATTCCATATGAGATCATTTTTTGTCAGGAGGCGTTTTTGTGTCAAAGATTTATAGAAACCCTATGCACCTTCTAGAAGTTGAATATCTAACAGTTATTTATGTCTCTATTAATAGTGCACAGCAAACCAGAAATAGATGAGACAAACACATGCAAATATATTAAACAAAACAAAATACATAGAAAACTTTTTTTTTTTTTTAATAATTCCACAGTAAACATAGGAAGATATTCCTGTACAAAAAAGAGAAGATATGGGAGCATCATTCCCTGATCCCTGAATGGAAGAACCTCCATTTATCTTTCGCCATCTTTTGACTCACTCCCAGACTGCGAGCGATCCCAGCTATTATTCAATAGCTGCTTGTTCCTGTACCCAAGCAACATAGTAGCGTAGATATGGCTGTGGTTGCAGACACATTCACACCCTCTCTTCAAAAGCTCTTGTCATATCTACAGTTGTCCTGGTCTTCCTCTTCTCTGGTTTGTTCCTTTTGCTGGTTGCATGTTAGCTGTACTGCTCAACACTGCCCCCACAGTTTCCAGTGGTATCGCTCTGTTTGCAAGGGCCCTGGAAACGGACCAAATTACGCACATAAACAGTATAGGAGGCGGACAAAGGGTCTGTCTCAGCTAATTGTCTGCTAATAACACACATGTTCAGTGTTGTTTAAGTATTGTTGTTGCATGTAGTAATTTATTAGTCTGCATATCCATCTTCTGCGTCGCGGATAAATGCGACTTTACAGCAATTCTTATTCAACACTGAAGATGCTTAGATTTAAGCAGTGTTACAACTTTCTGGGTATTGTATAGTAGTCTGACATTTATAGCGAGATGTCATCACTTTAGTGCAACTTTTTTTTTTTTTTTTTTTTTTTGTAAATTTGACGTCTGTACTGTAAATGAAAGGGCGCAAATCTGGCAGTCCCAGGCAGAGCTGGTCTCTTCAAGGTCACCATTCAAGTCCAAGTAGGAGTAGTCTGAGTCGCAGTTGCAGTCCAGTCACTGCTCCTGTCTGATATCCTAATAGTGAGTTTCAATTACAAGGAAAACTGCAGAAAACTTCAGTATTGGAAGGAAAAACCTGGAAGGGAAACATGTATAATTTGAAAAAACTCTCAAATGTTGCAAAAACCTTTTTACACTTTCATGAGGTGGTTTTTCAAACATGTTGATAGTCTAGTTTAGCGCAAAAGTGTAATGGAAACACTTATTTCACACTTGGATGTCTGTGAATTTGAGATTTGGTATAGTTGGTCATATGACCAGATCACATGACAATTTGAATAAATCACCTGCTGCCTTGGTCTTCTGTTGGATAGTTTCGCAACAGTGGTAGCAGTAGTAATTTGTCCAAACTGAAGATGTTTTCATCCATCTTTTTTAGCCGAGATCTTCTTTCCACGAGTGTCACTCTCAGGATCTTGTCCTGCAAGATTCTCAATAAAACAATGAAGAAGAAATCTCACTGGATGACATTTCACAAGAATTACCCCAACTGTGTCAGATCGCATCAAACTGCTTTGCCACACATACAACTGTCGCTTTTGTTTTGCGAAAAAGTGTAATGAAATTCACATTGAGCCTCTTAATATCTACCAAGTGATGACTACAGTTGCTCTCGCAGATTTCCTGCAAAACTTCGCAAACATTTGACTTCCAGGCTTGGTTTTTCCATCTGTTAACCATCATTTCCTGCCACTGGTGACTTTGCAGTTCTCTTTATACTTAAATGCTCAAACACAAGTTCACTGTGATTACCTTCTTGAAATTGGCATAATCGCTAGCAAATATCTTGCGTGTAGCTTTTAACCAGGAATGCAAAACATTACTACCTCCTGTTTGGGAAATTTGCAGGGCTCCTGGTGTTGCTTCAGCTAATTCAGTGTTGTTTAAATCTTGTTGCATGTAGTAATTTATTAGCATGTGTTAGCAAAGGGACAAAGACTCTGCTTTCACAAGCTTCACTGAGATGAAAGGCAAATTTTTTTTAATTAACTTTGCAACAGTTCTGTGAAATTTTTTTGTTTGGGTAATAAAACAAAACCAACATTGTTTAGCAATAGCTGCTGAATCTTCAGCATCATCCATGGGATTACGTAAAAACATTAAACAAGATGTTGACTATTCCCTAATCTAATCTAACTGGAGTCCTAGATTTTATAACGTTAAAAGGAATTAGTCCAGTATGAATGTTTATATGGTTTATCAAATTGGCACTGTATCTATAGCAGCAGCTGTTTTGCTAAAACAATAGAAAGATAATTGTAAGTACTTATATTAAACAAACCTTTATGTGTTTTGTTCTATATTAGGTTTTGTTAGGGCCACCTTTCAGAAACCTCCACCTCCATTAGGAAGTAGAACTTAGTCACATGTAATTGCCTGACGCTGGCAGCTCCATCATCTGTAGCGGAAGTAAAAATACACACCACCTTTAATATTTTCTTGATCCACCTTTAGCTTTAATTACAGCATCACACAGTAATATTGGCATCATTTTGATAACATAACTTTTCACCAAGATCTTACAATTAAGTCATCAACTGCACATTGTAAGAATTCTGATATTGTCATCTTGGAGTATTCCTCTGCCATCAAGGTAGAAATATGATTGATGATTGATAAATTTTTGTACACATACATGCATAGAAGTTCCCACTGTGTTCCAAGTGTTTCAAACATAAAACATCATCTTAGTGCAGCTGGTTTTAGTTTCATGTTTTAGCCTGTATGACATTCCCAGTGCACCACCGAGTTTGATCCAAGGAAAAGGGAAAACTGCATTTAATGGAGCTGAATGGCACACGGGCTGATGATATCTTCCTTCCAAACTTGTACTCCGTGTGACCTCATTCTTTCCCCTTTTCTCACCTCTCCAGTTTATATCAGAAGGATGACAGTGGAGACACAGATACTAATTTCCTGGAGGGATTCTTATCGGTTCAGTGACATGATGTCAGCTCCAGTTAAGAGAAAGGACATGGGCTTTTACATCTATTCCATGCTGAATGGACTTTGAACCATGAGTGTGTTTGTTATCGTCCACAATATTATTGCACAATGACAGTTATGTCTGAAGATTTGACTTGCAAATCTCCTCGTCCTCCTTCCCTGTGCTGTCATTTGAATAATTTGATGGTCTCAATCGTACTATTCACGTAGAAGGCTGCAGGGGTGAATGGTACACCTGGAAAAGGAGAAGTTGATTTGCAAATTGTATACAGGAAAATAGGAGAAAATACTTGAATATGAAAATATATAATGCAATGTCTACTGCACCTTATGAGCCGAGCAACACTGTTCCCCTAGCAGTCTAGGCCTATAGCAAACCTAAAGGCATGGCACAGGACCCCCAAGCTTGAGCCCCCAAAGCTTCATCGAAAATAAAAGTTTTAAGCATATTTCTAAAGGTAGAGATTCTGTCTGTGTCCCAAACACTAACTGGGGGGCTGATAACTGAAGGCTCTGCCTCTCATTCTAGTTTTGGAAGCTCTGACACATAAGTGAGTCTGACAGCAAGGTGCTCTGATGGGATGATATGCTCTGCACCATTCCCTTTTTTGCTAAAATGAAAATATAGAAAACATAGCCATCTGCTTGAACTTTAGTGAATGTCTCATTCAGCTTTTGTTGAGAGTTTACAGTGCCCCTTTCTTCACGGTGAAATATCAGCCCTTTCCTTGCTGTCTCACTGATGCATCCTGCAGCACATTGACAGAAGCTCAGAGAGGGATTCCCCAGTGGCTTGAGAGATTTGCAATGCTAGAAATACATCTGCTGTCAGAGTGGTTTGGTGAGCATCTTTAAACCTCTTTCATACATAAAAAAATGCAGACAGAGAGCAGTCAACCTTTCACTGATTTTCCTTCAGAGTCTGCAAGCTTGGCTACTAGCAAACTGCGTTTAAAATCGCGTATTTGAAAGCATCGTAAATGGTCTGTCTAGGGCGGTATTCTCAACATGACATGGCTAAAATTTGCCCTCAGTAAGCCCAACTTACTTTTCTTGAGTGTATGAAGATCAACTGAACACAAGTGACTGATATCACCTCTGGTGGTAGAAAGTGGTATTGCAAAGCCTGACAGTCTGGTCCCATTCTTCAGTATTTTCAGTGTTTTTTGTTAACACAGAGCATCTATATGTTTGACATGGCATCAAAGTTGCAGTTTTTTGATATACCAGTAATCATTTAGTTTATTTTGAAATATTTTTAATGTGTAATTCCTGCATATAGGTCCTTAAAATTTATTGAACTATTTTTGGATTATAAGTTGGCGGTATGTAAAATGCTCTAGAGTGAAACTGAGTCTCTTAGAGGAGAAGTGTGCACAAGTTACTTTGTGCTTGTTTGCACTTCTTTTAAAGGAGAAAAAAATCACAAGTTTTCACACTGAAACACCAGAAAGTGTCCACAGACTTTCTCGCTTATTTGAAATAATGCAGCCTTAGTGTAAGTGTGGGAAACTGTCAAATCATAACCCACTGTGTGGCTTCCTCTCTTTATTTTTTTTCCTTTTTTGTCAATATGAAAACAACGGCATTAAGGAATGCAGTCTTGCTGCATTTTCTAAAACTGCCACAGTGACGACAAGTTTTAAAAGTTGAAAAGGTTAGAAAGCTGGAGAAGTTGAAGACTTCAAACTCATCTGGATTTTGAAAGGTGCTTGCAGTAGCTGCTATGGCTTTGGCATTAAAGAAAAGTTATCGCTTGCATCGCAGTTACCTTGCCACTATTGTATGATTTAAAAAAAGAAAATATTCCTTTTGTGGTCAAGACCAACTTTATGTTCAAGATGCATAAACATGGTGCAGAAATACACTAATTTGTAGGATTTGATTTGTTTTATGTTTGCAGGATGCCAAAAATAAAAAAAAAAACACAGCAACAGAAATGAGTAAAAAACATACACTCCTAACAGAGCTCACAGAAATACCAGGTAAATGAGTTCCTGCTATATTCACAGATTTAAATTAATCATTTGGTAATGTTCTGCTGTTCTTACTGGAAAGCCAGTTTTTAAAAAAAAAAAAAATGTTTCAGAATTTTATGAACACACAAATTTCTGGGCAGTGCACAAAATAAAATTTCAAGGTCTAAGTAACTGACATGCTTTTGGAGACAAAAGATCAAACTTTTAGTTCAGTTGTTTCCTTTATAAATGAAAATAATTTGAACTGGTTTTACAGTTCTTTATACATGCATCTCTCTTAAAACCAACCATTTTTACACTTCTGTTCACATCTGTGGATTTTCTCAATGGTTAAAGGTTTTGGAAGTTTAATTATACTTATGTGAAGTAATCATCAGCAGTGAGTTCCTTACATATAGCTGTTACAACGCTTTCAGTTTAGAAAATCAGGAAGGAACTTTGACGTGGAGCTCTAGGTTAAGAGGGCTATAGATGAACCAGTTTTCAGCATCTGAACCAACTGATAAATTTACAGCATTTACATCACCTTGTTTTTATTTATTTAACCAGACAATCATGCATTTTGTTATCACCTTTTCTCCAAAACAGTTCTTTCATACTGTAACTCCAGTTATTTCACTTGTCTCTGGTTATTTAATGCAGTCTATGTTGCTATAGTTTTACCTCGTGTGTGACTCTATCCATGTGAAAGTGATTTGGCTTAAAAGGCAAACATTTCATAGTTTGAACTGCTGTGATATTAATGAGATTTAAGTTGATTTCGATGGGTCTAAATCAACTTAGCTGTTTGTCTGAATTCCTCCATGATTCTCCAAACTATGAAAACTGCAACTACTACCGACCATAGCATTTCACAGCATTTCCTCGTGTGTGTTTTCACTGTTCTCATGTAGCATGAAATCTCCCTTTTAATTAAGATAAATTTAAAAAAACTACATGTGACGATGAACATAACAGATATCGAAAGTGATTGCATGTTTACGATGGTTACAAGATGTTCCAAAACAGTAGCCGCTATCTTAATGCGAATGATATTTGACCTTATCAGGCCATGATAGGCACGTGTGAAGGAAAAAAAATAAAGATAAAACACGACTTACAGATTCAGCTTTGGTATTTTAAGAGTCTAAAAGTAATCTTTCAAGTTTCCTTTCTATTATACTATCTCATGGAGCATCTTGATACCGTTTGGTCTTGTACTTGAGTGACTGACCTACTTCTCTCCTCGCATGTGTGCAGATGATGTTTGGCTGAGGCTATAAGCGCTAAATGCCTGCTTCTCTCTTCACAGTATGTAAACTGTAACTATGTAATTCAAAGTCTGTCAGTGATTACACACACATGCATCCACATGTGCATGCACCTTCCTGAAAACGCACACATAATTGCCACCATCGCACACATCCACACGTTAAATGCCATGTGGTATAGTGAGCTGTCAGACCGCACTAATTCCTCTTTTTATGTGTGTCTGTCCTACTGTGTAGCAGTGGGATCAGGATTGCCTTTCAGGATAACAACTGAAGCTCTAAGCTCTTAGTGTGTGTGTGTGTGTGTGTGAGTGTGTGGATCTCGGTGAACAACAATTGGCCGCTAAGCTGTAAAGAGCCTTGCAGCCACGGTGTCGCCAACAAATATCCACTGGCTGTCAGCAATGGACTGACTCTGTGTGAGTGTTGTGTGTGTGTGTGTGTGTGTGTGTGCATGCAGATGAGCCAACTTCCTGTGGTGGATTGAAGTTAAGTGCTGCTATTAGACTTAGGCCTCCAGTAGGGCTTTATTGTCTGGGCGAAAGACTTGATTATACTGACAGACATACACACGTGTGCAAGAATACACATGCATTTGTGATCATCAGCACACATGCACGCCTGCAGGTCCATCTTTTACCATTTTCAACATGTGCAAAGACTTGCCTGCTACTTGCAGGGTATCCTCTTGTGCACACACCCACTAAACTTTTATGACGGATGCACTCTGTAGATCTCTCCTTGTATATTTGCCTTCTTGACTGCTTTAATCTTCCTCCTAAAGGCATAACAGTAGTTCAGCTGTCACTGAGTCAGAGTGAGTGGCATGCAATTTGGGTTTATTCTTTTATTTAAGGACACCTTGCAAAGCTAAACACTCTCCTGAAGCTGGAAAAATGATCCTGTCCTGTATGTTTAAAGGGAATGTAAAGCTTAAAAGAAAGACATTTGAGGAGTTTTGGGCCTCAGCTGTGATTCGAGGCTTGGTTGCTGGGCGTCATTTAATCCAGTTTCAGACCTGGTTTCTTTAAGTGCATCTACTGAGAACATAGCAAAGTGTGACAGTAACAGAGGACAGCCTCAGTGGAAATTAAAACCACAGTCAGGTGGGGGGAGGAAGGGGATGTGCCTTGGCGTTGAGCTCTACGTGCATGCGGCTCTCATCCGCCCACATCGGAAAATAAGAAAGCAAAGTTCAGCTTCTGAGAAAATGCTTTCACTGTTAGAAAAGAGGTGTGGTGGCTTTATTCTTTTACACCTACATAACCAGGTGATTTTTTTTTTAAAACTTATTTTCCAGCAAAAAGTTGACACTGAGTTACAGACGTGCTTGATTTAATGTATGGTATATTAAATCTGCGGTGCTGGGTTGGACAGTAAGGTTCTATAGCTGTCAAGTCTGATATTACAGGAATGCATTTATCAGCTAGTAGAGTTAATGTGACTGAATGTTGGCTAAATCGAGCTCTTTTTTTGTAAACTTAATACCAGAAACTTGAAACAATTTCCACTTTAAATACTGTTCTGAGTGCCTGACCATTTTCTTTACCATATTGTATGGGATACATATAAGGTAAAATTATGTCCAGACCTGTGGCAACAAGGTAGTATAATTAAATAATAAAAATAGATTAAAAAACACCAAATAACAGAAACAGTGTTGGAGGACATCATGTACTGAATTGCTACTAACTTAAGTCCAAAATCAGTGGATGCTTCATCACACCGTGCTGACTACATAGCATCAACTTTTCCAAGTTGCTTTTTTGGAAAAAAAAAACAGGATTTTTTTTTTATTTTGATGTGAAAAAAAAAGAAAAAAAAAAGAATTTTTTTTCATCAAAATTTACTGTGATGTAAATTTTGTACTTGGTTTGTGAAATGAAATGAAAACAAACTCTAAAGCAAAGCTATCTGCTTCTACTTTTGGTAACAGTTGTGTTTCCAATAAGACCAAAGGATGTTTTAAAATATAAAAAAAACCCTTAATATTTATCTAGTTATTTTAATTTAAAAGTTGTTGAGGCATTTTTGCTTTTCTTGGGGGAGAAAACCTTGGGTTTTCAACATGTGTGGAAAGACGTAGAAAAAGGAATCTGAAGTTACTGAAATTTTTTTAGGCAAAATTAAGGGAAAGCAATGAAGATATAGCCTTATTCATAGCATCCTATGCTACATTTTCACTCATGGATCCCACGTGTGAGCAATAAACTAAGTAATTAATATTACTTGACATTGATACCCAAACAACATTCAAAACAACTGCTGCCAGATCTGAAACTTGCAGAGCCCCACAGGGACCCATGGTCACTTGGGCTGCCACTAGCAGGGGTTAGCCCCATTTCTGGCAAAGCTAATGGCATCATAGGCTGACTGACAGTCTCACCAGACCTCCATGTTCCTCAAATGATTCACATCAAAAGAGCTGTGGAGCCACTGGCAAACATTTCCAATGGGATCTCCCATTTCAGACATCCTTTTGGAATTAATATAAAATCTCACAGCTGCATTTAGCATTAGCAGTAGCTACCTGCTCGCAGCTAACCTTCGTTCTTGCACTCTACCAGAGGATTGTGTTCACAAAAGACATGAATTTTGTCAAATTGCAAGTATTTCCCAGACCTTAAATTCAAAATATTGCATATTGGGTATTATTGTGTGAAAGCACAGCCAAATTAGCTAGCCGCTAGCCAACAATGCAATTGGCATAGCACGTTTTGATGCTTATCTTAACTGCCAAGTCGCTTATCGTTGGATAAAAGTCAAATCAAAATGACAAGAAATTTAAGTGCTATTACAAACCATGTCTTGTAGCTTAACCACCAAAATTAACATTTCATCAACCAAATTATAGAACAGATACATGCACTGCAAAAACAGCGCCTCTAGAAGTAAGTCTATATTCCCAAATCTAGTCACAATTGTCTTATTTTGAGCAAAAATATCTTTGCCAATGGGGTGAGAACATTTTAGAATTTTTAAAACCAGCAAGAAAATAGTTTAAATTTATTTTTAAACAGTGCTACTTTACTTTCTTAGACATTAGTTTTTGCAGTGTTGAAGTGACTATAAGTACTTATAACCTCATATTCACTCAAAGTTGTTTTTGTATATCTTACTTTGACTTTGAAGTGATTATTGTACAGGTGATTATTAATGGATTAACTGATGTTTAATACATGCATAATTTTTTTTTAGTGCACTAAAGTACAATTGTGTGAATGTGGCATGAGTGAAAGGTAGTTTTGAAACCTGTCTTAACTTAATGTCTGGGTAGGTACTACCCAGTGGGTCATATAGTACAGTCTCTTTATGAATATGAATTTAACTTGCATGTTTGGCATTTTAGCCACCTTCCTCATATTTCAGTTGAGTTAATATTAAGACGAAAGCCACAGCTAGGGATTTAAAAACTTCTTTTTACAACCAACATTAAATCACATTTTATTCCTTCATTTTCTCTCCCTCTTGTAGTTTTTACAGGGTGGCGCACATCTGTCATCCCCCTGCAATCCCTCTTTCCCCTCTCTCACAGAACTGTTTGATTGCTTAAGCCCGGCCGTCAGACAGACAGACAATGCGTCCATGAAGAATGGCCTCGCTTCCTTCCTGTCTTCCTGTGCCGCGTTCTGCCTTGGTGAGCAGGGTGAATAGGCTGCTCTGCCCCACAGCCACCATGAACCGCCGGGGCCACGGTGGCTAAAACCAACAAAGAGAGCCGTTCTGGGGCCTTCTTCTTTACCCCCCTCCCAAATCCCTCACCCCGCTACTCTCTGCTGCCAAATTACTGCAACTGTTGTGTGAGTAAACAGTCTACATCCAAACTATTTTTCCAACCTCCTTTTTCTTCTAAAGTTCTAATTATGTCCATCTTGGGTGCAAAGCACTTAAGTCTACCCATTTTGTCAAAAAACTTAAATACACCTTTTTGAAAATGAGCTCCTAAACACAAAACATGCCATCCAGAAATTTGCCTTGAAAAGGCATTGGACAGATATTAAAAATTTAAGACGAAAATGTGACTCTTTTCTCATTAGCATGACAAAAATGACTTTTACTTTTTCAACTGCATGCCAGAAGAGTGGGAAACCTATGGGAATACCAAGTAGGGGCAAGGGAGCTGAGAGGAGTGTTAGGGAGCCAAAATAACCCTCCCCACACCATTGAGAACAGGATGAATGCATGCCGAGATGAATACAGGGTAAACTGTTAGGTCTTTGTCATTCAAAATGATGCTTTTAACCCTTTGCGGTCTCTCTTCCTAACAACCTGACCCCCCTCACTCCCCCTTTCCCTCTTCATTCATAGCTGGGACAATGGAGGTGGAGAGGAGGACTACGACTAGAAAGATTAAGACTAAACACAAGATCAACTCCAGCTTTTCTGTCCCTAATGGGATTCTGCCCGTTATGTTTCCATCTCGTCGCCCATCTTCTGTAAAATAGGTGAAAGTTGATAATTATGTAAAACAACCTCCCTTCATCAGTCAAAAGGCCGGGGATGAATAACAAACAAGTGAGAGCAGGTTGGGCCTCGGCGTGTCAATCACGGCTCTGAATGCATACCGTGGTGCAAACACGTCCGTGCGCTGTCAACAAGTGTCAGGAGCTTTATGTTTCAGGCTTACGTTTCGCCTGCAGGGACATTCAAAACCAAGGAATTCCTGAACAAACCTTTGATTTGGAAAAAAATAAAAACAGAGCTTTGGATAGACAAGGACCTATTACTTGCAAGACATAAACAACTATGTTTTTGATTGTGAAATGAACCAGAATCCAGGGTAAAGCATAAAAGTAAGCTTGTGTGAATGCATATCCGCAAAAATACAGGTGGAGTGCTTGATTTTAATATGAAAATACAGCGATGAGGGAGAAAATGAGGCTTAAAATAGAGAAAGTCTGGAAGAAAGTGTAAACTCACGTAGAAAAAACAAACGGGAAAAGAATACTCTCACACTTCAAGGTTGTTTAATTTTGAACGTTAATATATTTGTCTTCTAATCCATAGTGAACTAATCATCCAGCTTTGACACTCCTACTCTCCCAGAAGAGGTGACACGTTAACAACGCTTTCTCAAAATAAATATTTCTCAAGATAAAATAATAGAACCTTCAAATAAATATATATTTTTTAAACTTTACACTAAGCAATGTTGGAATTAGAAAATAAATTTCTTATCAGGTCACTGTACAATTTACATCAGATGGGATAAGAACTTTCCTTTGTAAATTACATAAAAATGATTGATGCACATTCCAGTGAATGTAAAAACGTCGTATGAATGGCAGTTAACTGATTCATATAAATGCAGATTCATCAAAGTGCCTCTCTTGGCAGAAAACTTTTCACAGTTGAAATATTATATGTACAAAAATAAAACATCTGTCACTCAGGTTCTCATGTACATACCCTTTTCATTTGCTACTTTACATACAGTTAGTAACAGGAGTCTGCACATAGAATAAGTCGTATTAAACGTTAAAAAAAAAAACAAGGGCATCTGTTTGCAGTTTCTTAGTGAAGACAAATATCAGGGCACTTGAGTGAGGACAAAACAGTAGTTGAATATGTCTTCATACCTTAAAATCTGGAGCGCTTTTGGTTTACCTTTCAAGAGGAATTCCTAATGCCGGGGGGAACTGAATGCACCTCCAGTGTATTCAGTAGGAACGGTTCCTCAACAGTTGAGGACTCGAGGCCACTTGACAAATCTGGTTGTCATAAAGACAGAAACTCAAGCACAACAGTAATATTAGATCACTCTGATACGTCTGTAAGTTAGGTCAGTGTGGAGTCTGTCCAACTGTTGGCATTTCAGCATTGTCTACGTTGGCTTGCCGTCATCCTCGTAGCGGAGGGCGGTTGAGTTTGTGCATCGACAGCCGGGTCGAGCGGCTCTGTCATAGCAGCTCTGGCATGCCACCACGCATCCTTTAGCTGGGAGGTAGCACATCAGGCAGGGGAAGAGCAAGGAGAGGAAGGAGATGGTGGTCCAGCGGACGCAGCAGTGCGATTGTGAGCAAGAGAAGGGCTTGTCTGCGCAAGTGTCCTCGTCGTCGCTGGAGCAGTGGTAGAAAAGCCCCTTGACGCAGCAGACGCACGTCCCATACTCCACCGCGCTGTGTGCCGAGCAGACGCACCGGCGGCCGCACATCCAGCAGGAAGGAAGCATGCGTGGGCGTCTGCACTCCGGACACATACACCGGCCGCAGTCCTCGCACTTGTCGGAGTGTGCACCTTTATGCTTCAAGGCCGCGCTGCCTGGCACTGCTGCAAGCGCCCTGGACTCACTGTTCAGGGGTTTCAGCTCCTCTGAATTCAGCTCCGAGCGTTTGGGCTGGATCCTGATTATCTGGTCACCATTCGTTTGGCTGCTGAGGAGCCTGTGGCTTGAAGAGGTGCTCTCCACGCTGGTCCTGATGCTGCTCCGGGAGTCCTCTGTGCTGGAGGACCACAGCACGCCCTCCCTGGAGGAGATCGAACCATTTGTGCTTCCTCTCTGAGTCAATGAAGTCAGGTTGTGGAGGTTATTAGGCCTCTCCTCCCAACTCTCCTGCTGCTCACTCGTCCTTGAACCAGGTGATGTAACCAAGTCACTGTTCTGCTGGCGCTGCTGAGTAGCTGGAGACCTTTGAGCGACTGTTGGCCCTTCCGTGTACTCATTGCTACTCCCACTTTTCCGAAGCTGATCCAGCGAGAGAGCATGGAGCGCCTGCGCGCCGTTCAGCCCAGGATCTGGTGGATCATTGTTGGTCTGCAAAGGGAGAGGTTGCGGTCCCCCTTCGTCATGCGGCGTGCTCACCGCTTCCGTCGATAATGGCGACCACCCCTGGTGCCCTCCTCCCCCATCGCTGTTGCTCTGACTTCTGGAATCCATCGCAGGACTGAAGGGCCACTCTGGCTGGCAAGGGACACATCTGAAATCCTGCAAAAGGACACAGCTAGTTTATACCCACATGAAACAAGCCATGCAAATACTGCCATGCAAATTCTAACACATCTGTGTTCCATAGCACTGCTATGGAAATTAGTCGAACACAAATCGGCATCAGGAAGAGAGATGGACCCATTGATTTGAGAGCTTTAACATCACGAGTTGTGATGCAGAGTCTGTCTGGGCCTTTAGATTTATACTTTAATTTGTTTGGGACTCTCTGCAACCACAGCCACAGAAGGCCTTTGTGTATATCAATAAAAACAGGAAAGCCTGTTTGCTTGAGACTGCGGCAAGCTCCACAGCCAGGCCTCATGTTAAAGAAGCCATACCCCAACCTCATTTCGATACATAGTTTAAATGTGAACACTTCCTGTTACCCTGCACACATGACACAAAGATGGCTAAACATTATGCAACAGAAGACAACATCTACAGAAGTTTGGGGCATTGACGGCAAACATGACGAGTAAAATCCCCATCAGGCCTCTACTGCATCTGTATTTCCTGTTATCGTTACGAATTGACAATGGCTTGAAAATGCCCATGAAAATTAAAAAAAAAATTAAAAAAAAAAAAATTGGTTGAGCAATCATAGACCTTAAAAAAAATCTTTGGCTACAGGAAATCCCACATTGATCAACCTTTAGCCAATACTCGTGCAAATCATAACTACACAAAATCCAGGAGAAAGCATATACAAGCCCTCTACGTAGGTTTAACAGACAAATTACTGAATTTTCTGTCTGAATCTCAAAGGGCCTGGAAAATAAACGAGGATACTGTTAAGACTTTTCTTAAAACAAGACTATTGGTGCTTAAGACTTCAGCACAATACCGTGTCGTGTTTGTGCATATTATGAGCCCTGGTCAGCAAAATGAGCAACTTGAATCTGTCACCTTGTGCTCAACGGGGTTAACAATTCCACTCTTAAAGACTGCAGACAAATCCTGGAGATCAAAGTTCAGGTTTTTCACATGGTTTTATTGAGTGTCAAGAGAAAGTAGGACACCACAGAGGAGACCAATGATAGGTCAAAGTCATAACCAAGGAAAGTTTAAACTGAGGCAAAGGGCAGCTGAGTGGCATTTGGTGGATGTAAGTATTTTATTTAACTCTTTACACAGTTTAATCTCATTGGTCATCATATTAAAAATGACAACAGGCTTAATTCTCCTTCCAGATGGGATTGTAAGTGTCATCTTCCGCCCCACCTTTTAAGTGACAATACACAAAGAGTCAGTGGCAACCTCTTTTCCACTATATTTTAATTGTTAATGCTGCTGGGGGAAAAAAATAAATAAATAAATAAATAAAGAGAGATGTTTAAAGCATGAAAGAGTCCATGTTGAGTGAGGGCCGTGTTATGGAGGAGTTGTTGGATGGGGTTCAGCAACATCTCAGAGCATCCACAAGGGTTCTCCTGGATTTTTGGACTTCTTCTGGGGATTGGAGTCATGCTCTGGTTTCAGCCTGTCAAAGGGGGCCCCTCGTTCACTGAGAGCGCTGGAGAGCAGGCCATGTTGGCCACCGTGGGTGGGAGGATGACTGAAGTGGAGCAAACAGCATCAGCTTTCAAAGATGACAAGTTAGAAGTTGCAGGGGATGCATCACTGATTAGTTTGCATTTCCATTTTATGTATGGGGTTTAAACAGGCACGTTAAAACCGAGAAGTGACAGAAATGTTTAGTAGACACATAGGAGTAAAAGATAAACGTTATGTGCACACACACTAATGCACACATACACGCGTCAGCTTGAATATGACCAATTCCTAATAAAGACACTAGTGAGGCGAAAGTAAGTCGACTAAAGTCGCTGGCTTAAGTCAGACTAGTTTCAAAGCGTGAAAACACCTGTTTGTTTTTTTATTAGAAAACAACCACGATCTAAATGTGAATTAAAACTGTTAGACCATACTTGCTGTGTTGCTGAGACTTTAGAAATGTTGGAGCAACTTGGGAAAATGGTGCGTTTACGGCACAACTTCGACCATAAATAGATATTTTTATAATTTAAACAGACGTGTATTTTCAAAATAAATAAAAGTTACACTCACCGTGCTTTCGGCACTTTAGCTCCCGTTTAGGTAAAAATAAAGTCCAAGTTGAGTTTTATTCCCTAGTCCAACACTTCAGTCAGGAAAGCCGTAGATAAAATCCATTCAGAAATTTTCCAACCGGAGGACATTTTAACAAAAAGCGGCGCAAAAAGCGTAAATCCCAAGGTTTAATTTTTTTTTTTTAGCGCAAGAGCACGAGGTACTAAAGCACGCGAAAAGTTGAATAAAGTAAACTCAAATCCACTCTTGTTGGAAACGAGGAGAGGGAGAATACGAAGAAGGAAAAGCGACAAAAAACTCCGATTCACGAGTAGTTTTCATTCGGTGCGTTTTATCCGGCAGACTCCGACGGGTTGCAAATACTTTTTTCGCGTGTGTTGTTTTCTTTTTTTTCTTTCTTTCTTTCCGGAGAGGAGGTCGGGATTTGGGCTGTACATGGCGTCAAGCTGAAGGGGGGAACAGAGTGCTTGTTGTTGCAGCGGATATCTCGCATCCGGTGTTCAGCCATTGGCTGCTGAAGAGGAGCCATTCACACCCAGTCTGATCAATTAAACCGCCGTTGGTAATGTGAGTTAAGGCCTCCGCGAAGTTGTGAATTTGTCACTCATTTTATAAAAGAAAAATCTTCCCCTTGAAAATTTCAGGACCGAAGGACTCACACAACTCAGGTGGAATAATGTGCAGTGTTATATTAATTGTCCAGTTTATTCAACCGCTCGTCTTTGTCTTTATCGTAATGGGAATGCATTATGATTAAAAAACAAACAAACAACTTTTTATGTGGTTGAATGCATTTATTTGAGTGTGTGAAGTGACTGACAAATTGAAAACACAACTTTGTTCAGCATGAGTTTGAAAATTTGCTGTTTCGCTGGGCCATTCACATTTGCAGGGTTCGGTGACGTCACAGACACAGAAAATAGTGTCAGTAGACCAAGCGCCAGGGTTTCAACTTCCGGGTTGAAGCCAATGCGTAATTTAAAAAGATTTGCAGTTCCTTGACTAACCACCGGGGCTGGCTTCATGTCAAACTTTGCAGAAGAAATAAACATTTACCGCCTGATTCAAAAATGGTTATGAACATTATATCTAGATGTCCAAGACAACTATATGAAGGGTATTTTCCTTTTTTTTTTTTTTTTTTTTTAATTACCACATCCAGCAAAATATTAAGTTTATCTGTACCTAGGGGGTTGAACTTATAATTGGCAGCTGTGACAGCTAATGGCTAAGTGATATCAATTGTTGCTAGACATCTGAGCATAGCTTCTGTGCTGGGAGTGGCTTGGTCATTCATGTTTTAAACAGAATATATTTTGTTGAGCTGTTAATTTTTCCAGCAGAATGTCGTAATTGTGAGTTAGCCTGTTAGTAGCTAAGAGCAGGCAGGGTACACCAATTGAATGTTAGCTAACTGCCATGGTAATTTTTGATTTTGCTGCTGAATTAACATTTGAAACCGAAACTCCAATTGGAAATATTTGCTTGCAAACCTGCAGCTTCTTTGACATGAATGTGTTGAAGGAGTTGGATGCCATGGCAAATCATTTCCGATGTCTTCCAGCAAACGCCTGCTTAGACCTGGAGTCAGTCAGTCCCCGACACCCCAATAGAGTGGGTCTAACCCCACTGCAGCAAGCTAAGCATCTACAGATCCCGCAGTGGTCTGCTCGTCCTCATCTCAGCTATCAAAGCACTTGTTTTGAATGTTGGTTTGGTATAGTAATGTTAATCTCATCATAGGTTAGCATAAGATAATCTATGATGCTAAAATAGTTGATTGTAATTGGTATAAGGTGGATGTCCAACCAGCTTCCAATCAGCTTCCCATGCCTGTTTACTTCACTGCAACATGGCGCCGTGTAGTACGAGGAAAATGAGGTTTCAAAAGCACTCTTGATAAATACAAACAGAGATGATATCTCAGGGGCTTTGTCCAGTTCTTCTTATTTGTGGCTTCTTATGGGTTAGTTGTAGCAATTGTGAATGTACTATGGGCCAGAGGTCATGAGTTGGTGTTTATGTGGTTTATGGCAAGCCCAGATAGCTGACACATTTGCTTCATCTGCACTACTTTTGGCACCTGTGGGCATCATAGAATTGGCAACTGTTGTGTGGTCCAGATGAACTGGGCCAAACTAGGCTTTGACCATGTGTTGTATGAGCCAGATGTGGCCCAAATTTCATAAATTTGTGTTCTGTTCTCCTAAAGATAATGCGGAAGTGGGCCATGTGTGGTCAATGTGGTAACCAACTCAACTCCAGCCATCAGTTAAATCCAAATGCAGACATGAGAAAGCTACAGATATGGGCCACCCTATATGGCCAAGCTATATGATATATATGGGTTTCATATTTAGTCTTCTTGTTGTCAACTGACAAGTAAAAATTCTGCTACAGGCACATTTAAGACACCTTCCAAGTGATCTTTCTATACTTTTACTTATAAACAAATTCAGTATTATGTTCTGCACTAAAAAGCTCAAACAAACCAGTGAAATCATTTCCCATACTATGTGCACATGCACATTGAACTACCTCTGACTCTGCGGGGCAGTGAGTTAATCCTAACTTCCAGACACAATTTCTCTATTTAAATTTTGTTTAGGCTCCTTACCAGGCAGCTGCATCATGAATTAGCACAGCAATACTGTCTGGTTTGCCTCACCTGTTGTGAATAATTGAGGAGCAGCGCCCCTATGTGGACATAAGCAGACACTACAGACGGCTGTAATCAAAGACATGCTGGAAACAGGGACGTGTACATGTGATTAAGGAGCTAAGCATGTATTTATAAATGATGACATGAACATAAATTCAAAAAGGGAGAATGTGAGAACTTAGTGGAGCAGAAAAAAAAACATGAAGAAAAATGGAAGTCAGTGTACTCCGACAGTGTTGTACACTTTCAAACACCTTTAATAGAAAAAACTTGCTAGCTTGTGTTCAAGAAGCCTGAGCAACAAGACCAAGTCCTCTCATTTCTCTTCTCTATTTCAGTCATACATCATCTGATCAATCCCAGATGGAACAATTATGAACTTGTGGATGCTACACTGCTGGAGGAGGTCACTTTAATCAGCTCAAAGTATGACTTGGGAAATTAACTTGGATCCAGCTCAGAAAGCTTTTAGGACTTTTGTATTATTTGTTTCCCAGGCTGTTGTTCATTTGGCTTAAAGGGTTTGCTGCTCTTGATCGTAATCCAGACACAAATCACAAGTGTAAAAATTGTGAAACAATCTATTCATTGGTGTTTATCCTTCCTAGATTCTTGGTTCTTCTTAGTGTCAGTCTCTGACATTTAATATTTGTAGCCGAAAACCAGTATTGTCAGATCTATCCAATATTTTATTCAGCCTGTGAGACAGCAAGAACAATGTTTTGTAGGTGTCAAGAAAAGCAAAATGAGATTTATCCTGTTTTTATGCCGTCCCTTGCATCAGATGTCAGTTTTTGACATGTCTTAATCAATCAGTCAAAGAACACAACATTGGCTAAGTCTAGACTGCATTGAAACACTTGCCAGCACTGAGTTCACATTGTGTATCCAACTTGATCCTGATGAGGTTTGATATCTTGATGACATACAAGCATCTCAATGACAGCTGGCACATGTCTGAAGGCTCTTAGGCCAGTCTTCTGTGGCAAAAAGCTGTAGCTTATCCGAGGTGGGTTGTTTTCCTAGCACAAATGTTAACCTTGAGCTTTTCCCACAGATTTGTCGTGTGACTGCAATCTGGGCTCTAAAACAGCCCTTCCAGAACTAAAATTCTCTTTTCTCATGATCCCATGGAACTTCAAGAAGTTTTTCTGTGCCAGAGGCAACAAAACAACTTCCCATACTATTGTGCTACCACCACCGTGTTTTACTGTGAAAACTGTGTTTTTTGGGGTTGAGGACCCCTCTCTTTGCTCACCACACAAAAGGAGCAATTTTTGTGCGTCATCTTACCTAAGGAAAGACTTCCAAAACCCATCATCATGTTTCAGATGTTCATGGACAAACTTCAGTCTGGATTTGGTGAGAGTAATGGAGATTTTCATTGCAAATTATTCAAATGTAGACAAAGAACCCTTAAAACCATCTTCTGTGAAACACCAAGTACAAAGCAGCCAGTGGTAACATTCTTGTTAATCTTTATCATTAACATTTCTCACTATTTTCCTCCCCAAAGTTTTGGAAATCTTGACCTTTTAATCATATCCAGACTTTTTAACATAATTTGCCTCCAAGAAATATTTTGAAATAACAGTATAGCCTTTCCCTTTCAAATGAGCTATCATCCATTTTCTGTTGGAGTTCCAGGCTTATTTCTTTATTTGGTGATGGTTTAATTTCGGTGGAATTTCTTTCAACCAAATATTATAGTGACACTTAAGTAAGGTTTGGATGCTAAGTGATTGCTCAGGTGAAGGCTAACATGTCACTTGGAGGCTAACAGTTTTTACCACCTCAATTTTCAAAACTCTGTTCAATAAGAAAACTTCAAAAGTGAACCAACTGAGAGTATTACCTTTGGGAAATGCTACACTATATAAAGATTTCTAACTATTTCAGTTAAGACAGTATTTTGGGAAACTGTTCCACAGTTCCTAGCTTAATTGCATGGTATGTTTCTTTCTGTGGTGGGTGGTGGAGTGATGGGAGATAAGGTAAGTTTAAGACAAGGTAACTTTAAATCATTGTTGATGCATTTCCTTCAACTGAATAGAATTTAAATCAATCTGACTATGGTGCAGTTCAATTCAACTCATTCCAGTTCAGTTAGATGAAATTGCTATTTAAACCTAATAGTTCAATTCTACATAATAGTATTAGTTGGCAATTCACAGAGTAGCCTAGCTAAGGGTGTTTCAGACCGCACAATTTTAGGCAAAGCTCACGGACAGGTAAGGAGAAAACTGGAAAGAGGTTGGGATTCAGGAGTTGGCACTTGATCTCTGTGTGAACAACTCAATGACTCATCAAAGATGCTCACTGAAGCGCCACAAAGTCTTTGTAGATGGCTGTTGAATATTAAACTAGCCAGATATCTGGGGCCTTCGAGGGAATCCCTGATAAAGTTGCAACCAGTGTAAGAGTGTAGTACATGGTGAGGTCACCGTGTGAAAGGGAATCCTGAAGGGGAACTTTGGGAAGAACGGAGAGACACATGCAACACACCATACTACACAACAGCAGGTGGCTACCTATAGCAGCTATGTTTTCATTACAACAGAAATTTTACTCATCTTCAGCCTTCTGTGTGATGCAGAGAAAGTCTGTTCCCCACTTGTGCTTGTCTTCTTTTTTCTTTAGTCATCTGAACAGGTCAGGGTACAAACAGCTTGCGCAGCTTGTTTCCTCCCTCAGACCATTTTCAAAATAATCGACTTGTTATGCCAAATTTCCCATGTGTTTTCTTGATTAAATTGAGTTTTAGAGATCAGTTGAGACACTTCCTTCAGTAATAAATCATGTTGTGTGAACAGTAATGGAACTTTAAGGATCCTGATTACAGAACAGCGAGTTGTGTAATATGGACATCCCAGCAATTCAATGACTCTCAAATTCACATAGTCTGAAAAGCCATGTTTCCAAAGAGCTGTACAGCTAAGAGCCTTCAAAAACAGTCTTCATGCAAAGTATGATGGAAATGGACCAAAAGTGGCCTAAGTAAACTCACAACCTCGTGTCTGAACCATGTACACGACAGGAGGTCATGAGATAAATCTTGAAAGCATAATTAGCAGTTGCGGTAAGGATGTGTGAGATAAATAATTTACCTCCCATTTTCCATCAAACGAATACTTTGTTGATTACGCAAACGTGGATTAATTTTGCCCTACGCATGTTAAAACTGCATGTTGGGTACATCCGTTTCCTAAAAACTGTTAAGAGATGGAGGAAGCATTTAGCATTTGCAGTTAAATGCATGCTAAGTGACATTGTTTCACTTTAAACATTGATAAACTTTCAAAATAAAAGACCATACAGTTTAATTTAGGTTGCGTTCGCGCTCATGCCATAATACACTTTACATGCGCTTAGAGTCAAACATGATGCCTGTTTACTGTTGAGCCAGCAGTCTGGAAGTTGAGCAATAATGAGGGCAGGGTTACAGCAGCTCCAAAGGTCTCTGCCATACCGAACAAGCGATGGCCTTTTATGTTCTCTCACAGAATACCTGAAGAGTGACTCCGACTCCCACTGAGCCTGGCAAAATACCAGCGCATAATACAAAAAGAATGCAAGAAAATTTGAATGAAATCTAAAACCCCCTACTGCAGGAGGTGAACTGTTTCAGGATTGTCGAGCAGATGCTGCAAATTGTTTGAAATAGTTTTGTAAAAGGACAGAGTCTCAAAGTCTGTCACCCCCACCATGCTCACTGGCACACAGATGGAGCTGGAGCTGCTGCATTGCTGAGACGTGATCTTGTAGCCTGATTGGGGGTGGGTGGTGTCATTAAAGCTGCTGTCTTTAGCATCTTTATTCTGAATGGTGTCCAAAAGACAGCTCTCTTGCCTACAAACATGACTTAATAGTAATAAATGCACATCTTTTTATTGTTTGTAAGGGTTTTCTGATTCCATAGTGAGATAACTCAGTCATTAAAGGCTATTTTGTAACTGGTTTTTGAAGCTGGTTGTGTTTCAGCTCTTTTTATTTGACAGTATCATTACTGCAGTGATTGTACCTATCAGTCCGGGACAGTAGATGGCACTTATTAGCCTACATTATTCGCTTGCACTGCATTGGATATGGTTTGTTGTGCTGTTAATTGTGCTGAAAGAGCTGCACAGCTGGCTCTGGGTTAACCTGAAAGGGTTTAGGTCATGGCTGCTCTGCCTCGGTGACACAGCCAAGTCGAGGCCTCTTCAGTTTGAAGTGAGAGCTCTCTGGCTGATATTGGACAGATGACTGCCTGCAGCTACACAATAAAATCTGACACATTCAGATCAAGAGGATATTAGATTGCAGCTGAACCGTGAGAAATGACCTGAATAAGACAAACTGGTTTTCTCATTGTCATTACCTAATATGTCAGAACTCAAATTTATATCACATCCTAAGTTGTTACCTCTTGTAACTTTGAGCGCCTAATGATTAAAGTGTCTATTCCTTTTACAAGTTCCAGTTTGCACAGGCCTGTCAGCCCTGATATCCATTACTCTGTCTTCTAAATTTTACTCCATGTGGTAAACTGAGCGGCACAGCACAATAGAGTAATTTGAATAATGAATCTCTTCCAAGTCTAGTTGACTTCACTTTGCTTTTTTTATTACTATAGAGAGAGTACGTGCAGCACTCAGAGGTGATGCTGCTGCATTTCCGTGGATATTTATAGCTTATGGTTGGGGAGAATAAAAACATAGAATATTTGCTGTTCACATCTTTTATTTTTAAGCCGCTCTGATGTAGATTTGCTTCCGTCAGACAGACAACCTCACATAACTTCTTGTTATACAAAGGAGTTTATGGTGGACTCTAAGATGTCCAAGTCCTGTTGCCGCAAAACAACCCCAATCACTACCCCTCCACTACCTTGCTTGACAATAGGCACGGGGTGTTTTTTCTGAAATGTTGTATTTGTTTTTTCCCAAACAGCACAGGGCACTATGGCTAGACAATTTAGTCTCATGTTGACCAAAAGATAAATGTTTCAGAAGCCTTGTGGTTTGTTCAGTAGCAGTTTTGCAAATCTATCATGCTTCTGTATTATGTTTAAACAGAATATGCTTTCTACTGCCAATTCTTCCAGACAAATCTTAGTTGTTCTAATTGTGCTGTCATGGACTTTAACAAAAGGGTCTGAGACGTAGCATTGAGATTTTCGTACATCCCCGAGATTTAGGGTTGCTGGGATGTCTGCTTCTGGGAAGATTGGCAGCTGTCTTGACTCTTTTCCACTTGTTATTAATACTGCATAACATAGAAATTGAAGTAGAAATTGCGTGGAAATAGATTTTACAACACTTCCAGGTTAATATGCTGAAACAGTTCATTCTGAGTTTTGCTTCTATCTTTTGCTTTTGGCATTGTGTGAATGCACACCTCAATTCTCCAAACCAAAAAACACCAAAGATGTCTGCTTTTAAAGAAGTCTGTACACCTCCTGCACACCACCACTCTTTAATGCCTAATATATGAAAGACAAAGGGAAAAAATACAAGTTTTATTTTTTATTTTAAGTGTTTATTTAATATTTGAATAAAGAACACCTCCCGTTTTGCCTTTGTTTCCAAACCAATACTTTTTTCTTGTCATTATGAATACATTGAGTGAGTTTATGTATTTTCCTAATTTTTTTGATTATTTTTTTTGTTTAGTATAAAACTTTTCTTTTTAAAAAAAATGGGAGTGCCAATACCCCATAATCAACAAATAGGGGTGCCAAGTCTCAGAAGTTCATGGACATTCAGGACATCCAGGACTATGGAATTAAAAGTACCTGAATGGATATCCCTCTTGTAAATCCTATGGTTGCATTATGGGTGTACTTAGTATTGCCCACATTTTTTTTTCCTAGACAGGCTCCATTTGATCAAATAAATATTAACACAATGAAAAAAAATGTTGCTGTTTGTCTAAGGTACTGAGACATTACAATTAAATGAGAAAAAAGTAAAAAACAAACAAAAAAATTAAGAGCTGTGTTGGAGGATTAATACATTTTAATGTGCTGACTAGATGCGTCTCTATAGCAATATCCTGGTTTTATGAAAATAATCTGAAGCATACAAATGCATTTATACAGTCTTTCCAATGAGTTTTGCCTGTGGCTGTCCAGAGGTTCTCTTTTTTTCCCCAAATGGATGATGTTTATACTGTTTTTTGTGTGTTTCACCAATTATATACTATATTAACATCAACATATAGATGCCATTTTAGAAAACCAATAACACAACTGAGATCAGATGAAGTGCTAACTGGCTCCTAGAATGTCAGCTACAGATATGTGATACTATTATCTTTTGGAAATATTTGCACTCATTTTGCAAAATTTATATCATTACAGAAGTTCAAACTTGACCTCAAGCAGTTCCTGTTTGCCAGGCAACCAAACTGATAACTATTACTGGATTATTGATACTAATATAAATGTATTATGTGATAAGAAACTTTCTTTTCAGATTTAAATTCAACACAGTTTTATGGAAATGTATTCACGTTTATTTGATTTCTTGTTGGCAATATGCTGCTTAATGAGTGGGATCTTTAAAATCCCATCTGGAGCAATGACCTAATGTGGTCTAACATCTCCACGCCTCTCTTCTAAAGACAGTCACTGATGCAGCGCTTCTTATACCACTGACAGCCACCACTGACATATAATAAAAACAAATCTTCCCTATGAATAACATTCTATTTCTAAAACATTATTAATCTTTTAAAAAGACATGTGGTCTGAGAGATGTCCCAGATTTGCAACTTGGGTGTGGAAACCTCAGCTGCATTCGCTGCATCATAAACGGTGAACCTCTGAGTGTGTGGAAGTCTACTTTTGTTCAACGACAAGAAAAGAAAGCACATACTGGATTCACCCAGCACATTTCAGGAGCCTCAACATAGTTCCTCTGAAACCTCTCAATCGAGAGCAGAGGAACCTGGATGGGACCAGCTGTGCTGGAGAAAAGAACAAAATATGTGCCAGAAAAGGGATAAAACCAGTCAGACAGTGCAGATGCTCTGTCTGATATTGAAATACTTCACCCAGTCCTTCACCCTGGGCTTCTGTGGCTTTGTGGCAGCAAAAAACTCAGATTTTTAAGTTCATGTCTGTCTCTTTCAGTGAAATTTTAGAAATTACTGGAGATGTGATCATTGCAAAAGATGCAGAAAGAGAAGGAAAGAGTTTTCTATTATAATAAGTAGGATTTTGGTTATCCAGTTGGGGTCACTGTTGTAATATGTTAATATCCATGTGTGAGTGTCATTGTGTCTGTTAGAGTGAGAGAACCTGGTGAAGTGGGGTGCAAATCGAAAGAATGCACTTCATTTAGGAGGAATCTCAACTGTTGCAACCTTCACGGAAACAGTTTAAGAAAAGCTTTAGCCACAATAAAGCAGAAACCAGTCTGTTTTTAGTTAACTTGAAAATATGTGATGTATCAGTGAAATTACGACATGAAAGCAAAAAAAAAAACAAAACTTTGGCATATCTGCACTTTGCCCCCAGCTGGAGATCCAAACCAGTCCAGTCAACACAGCAAGGCTCAATTTTATAACGGCAACATTAAGTCAGTGCCAGCATGTCACTACAGAATATACAGACTTTTAAGCTTTTTTGGACTTAGTTTAAACCCAATAAACCCTTAATAAAAAACTAGTTTAAGTTGAAAGCCCCATATTATGACATTTTAATTCCAATTTACACTGACCAAGCAGGGGAGTTATTTTCTTTTCATCGTGACTCAAAACCTCTTTGGATGTGTTAGATCATGTATGTAGACTAAAATCTCTATTTTCTGTGTTCTGGTGAGCAGCATGTTTAGCTTTCCTCTCCCACAGCTCCCTGCTCACTCTGCTGGTATCGCTTAGCCTTGTAAGCTGCCACTCAGTCACATGCCACGGTTACTGTAAAACGTTTTGTTTTCTAACTGAACTGGGTTCTGGAAGCTCCTGGTATGACTGCTTTATTGCTTAAACCAATCGCAGACACATACCTGAAAACTAGTTATGGCAGTTAAAGACAATTTCAAATCTTAAGAAGTCAGAAAAATCATATGGCATCTTTAAGATTATTTGCTTTCCTTATGACATTTAGTGGGTTTCCATTATCATTTGTATTTAAACATAAATATAGACAAAAAACAACAACAACAAACCTGTAATGGAAACAT
>JAOWBL010000012.1:5968863-5980504 GCA_028564865.1 Zenarchopterus dispar
AAAAAAAACAAAACTGTCAAATATCCCAAAAAACCTTTTATGCTTATGTGACTTGTTTTTTCAGATGCATCAATAGTCCAGTTTTGTGAAAAAAAATATTAAAAACACTTTTTTCACATTTGCACATCTTTGGTATCATTGGATGTAACATTGGCAAAACACCATCCACTGCTCCTGCTCCCACCCCCCTAAGTGGTACATTGTTGCAATTTCAGAATTGTATCTTTATCAAAAAAGTGAAATGGAAATTCACCATTTTTTTGAAACATGGATGAATTATTTGAAACTTGTTTTGTCTCCAAATTAAACTGGCTGTATATCCATTTGTAAAGTTGCACACTTTTATTTCAGCTACCCACAAACCCATTTTGTACTTCATGTCTCCAAAGTCTATTTCAAAGAAAAATGCATTGTGGAAAATGTTGTTTCAGGGTTTTTGCAGCCACCATCCCCCTTAACTTACTCACTCATGTACATATTTATAACACTCTTTTACTCTAATATCAGTCACACAGTAGACTTTTCCTCTATTTGCTGTATGGTGGAGCTCTTACAAACTGGTACAGCTGGACACCACCAAGGGCCTTTTCCAATTTGGTTCTGAAGTGACACAAAAATATACTTTATCAGTTTATTCAGTCACTGTGAAACCTGCAGTTAGGCCATAGAAATATTTTTTCCTTTCCTATTACATCCCATCTCTAGCCTGTGTTTGGATTGATATAAAAAGGTTCCCTAACTTTGCTGAAATAGAACTTGTTCCAAAAAAGTAACCATTTTCCAATGGATAACCAAGCTTTAAGCAACCACCTGAAACGTAAAACATTTTCATTTTTTAATATTCTGTTTTATGTCCTCACATGTGGATCTTTGCGTGTTATATCCTTAGGTAAATTTTTTGCAATAAATGTACATGAAGGAGTAGAGAGAGTTAAATATACTGACACTAAAAGGAAAAAAAACAGGAGTGAAATCTTATTGTCATGGCAACCCTTTTTTGGCACAAAGAGCCTTGCTACGGCATAATTCTTTCCTCTGCAGGGAGCCGGGTAAACTGTGAATATAATAATGTGATAATGTATCTGACAAATACAGAAGGTGGGATGTGATGGTGAGCTTTGTAGGTTCTCTCGGTTGCCCTGATAGTAATGTGTTTCTCTAATTTCCTGTTCAGGGGAAGGAGGTGTTGTTCCTTGCACCGAGTTATCAGCTTGGCACGGTGAGTGCTGCCGGTGCAGTGAGGACTCTCACAATGCAGCGCTGGGAAAGTGAACCAAAATACACTGTTTTTTTCCTTTTTTCTCCTCCACTTTAAAAAAAAGGGTGAACCTAAACAAGAACAGCGGTTGAGTTAGTTAATGCTGTTTCCTTGAGGCCATAGTTGATATAAATTGGCATTATTTTAAAAGCAACTCTTTAAACTGAGTACACCAGGGGTTTTGAAAGTCTGAGAGTATAGTCGGAAACAAATGTCACTTTGCTCTCATTGGGATGAAGACGCACACTTTTTCATGAAAATATACAATAGTGGCAACATAGAAACTTACATGTGATCATGCTAAAAGTTCCTGTGTTGTGTTTTGCACATCAAATGGTAATAAAGCAAAAGAAAAGACAAAATTCTGCGGCAACTTTTGGTTTATCTCCCCAAAGAGATAAGATCAGTAAAAGAACAGATACGTTGCTTCAGGCAAATAGGAAACTCTGACCTGATTGTGGTAATCATTTCACCACAGGTAAGTCAGTGATTAAAAAAGCAAAAAGGCTTTGATTTCTAAAGTCTAGGAAGTCAAATATGATGCTTCAGATGTTGTCAAGTAAAGATAAGTAGATAACAGGGTTCCCAGTACTCTTTGCTGAACAGAAAACCAAAACAGGAAAATAAAACCTCCTTTGAAGAAGAAAAGGTATGGATGTCAAACATACATTTCCAAGAGATTCAATAAGGTATCTATATATATGAGGATGTGACACTTCTGTCCAATTTATTAGGATTGCTCATCCAATTTGATGGAGGAAGACTGAATGGACGTTCTTCTCTCCCAGTATCTCAAGGCTTTTTCTTAATCCCTCCATCAATGAGCCAGTTAAGGATGACTGAAACCCCTCCCCACAGGAGTGTGTCCAGAAAGCAGCTTAAAAACAAACAAATCTATTGACATCCCAGAAGCGACTGCCCTTTCTGATGTGCTGTCAATATGTGCACGGTTTTGAGTTTTGATTACTTCCAGTTTTATTTTGAATGTATGTACTTGCTTTGACCAGTATACTTCCTTTGTCCTGATTGTTTACACCTGTGTCTTCTCAACCCCAGTGAGTGTCTCTGTATATGTTGTCTAGTCTTGCCGTCTGCTCTGGTTGTCCATACAGTTTCCTGCCATGATTTCTGTGCTTTTGATTCAGTTTTCAGATGTTCTGTATTTGACACTCTGAGTTTTCAGGTTTCTTTCTTATTGCAGTGTTTTTGATTTAGTGAAATTTATTTTTGGAAACTGTCATCCAGTCTCCTGCATTTGGGTCCTTGTTTCCAGTATGAGCCAAGTCTATTGTGACGTTCATCTGTAGCTGAACCACATCAATTTACATGCTCCTGACCAAGCTGACGAGAAGTCTGTCTGAAACATAGTCTAGAAAATCTACTCTATACTCAAAATAAAACATTAAAAGTGGACTCCAACTTCATCAGTATAATGTTAACCAGTCGAGGGTGCATGTGAACATGTCAGAAGAAAATTAGACTACATACAAAGAGAGGTTCAATGCAGATGTTAAAAAGAACATTTTATTTGACATTACCTATCTTTTCATTTAGAGTAATAACAAAAAACACATGATGTGAGAGAATAAATTCCTAAATGAGCTGGCAACAATATGATTAGATCCAGCAAAAAGATGGTGTTTGGAAGCGTTCCGCTTTCTAAATACTCCTGGAAATCGCATTAAGGATGAAGTAAATTGTGGTCTAGTTGGGAGTCAGGGGTACAAAAGAATACTGTAGTCCTACTTAACTCATTTTATTTTAGCAAGTATCTCAAATGTTGTATTAACAAGTCAAATTTGACTGGATGTTTCCACCAAAGAAGGGGACTTGAGCATATCAAGTGTTGCTCTCATCTATGCCAATACTGTGAGAGTTATCTCTACATTTTTTGACACAAGCTAGATCTGATGTCTCTCACTGTGAGACCCGACGATTTATGGATCTAAAATGAAGAACTGAGGACACACACACACACACACACACACACAC
Source organism: Zenarchopterus dispar (assembly GCA_028564865.1). Lineage (NCBI taxonomy): Eukaryota > Metazoa > Chordata > Actinopteri > Beloniformes > Zenarchopteridae > Zenarchopterus > Zenarchopterus dispar. The sequence goes on from JAOWBL010000012.1 coordinate 5,972,114, forward strand.
ACACAAAACAACTACTGTAGCTAGCTGTTCGTTGCAACAGTTGGCATATGAAAGCATTGAAAAGCCCAACATTTGTGGGCTTGTTTCCTGTGTTGCAGAAGCAATAAAAAAAGACACATTTTACTACAGTGCAGTCTGGGCTGTATAAATGGAAGTGAGGCAAACATCCTTGCATGCAGAACACACACTATCTACCATATCATTACTGTGCAGTCCCATACACCTTTTATCCTCCCTCTCCTTCGAGTCAGTGCGAGCAAAATTTGATTTCCGCCTCATAACTCTCTCCATAATGCGATATCGCCAGCACTAAATTGCCAAGATAACCTTTATCAGAGTAGAGGTGAAAGCCCTGGCTCATTGAGCGTTTATTCCTCTGCCAGACTAGAAAAAACAAGGAGGCGGGGGGATAATAGATATTTTCCTTCGAGCAAAGCCACCGACACCTCAACGGTGTCACCGAGGCGTTTGGGCAGACATTAGGTGGGAAAGAAATGTTTAGATGTATGGATAGAATGAGAAATCAGAGCGATCCTTCCAGCAGGGGCCTGTAGCAGACCTTTATTCTTCTTTTCTCTTTATTCTTCTTTCAGCTGGTCTTTGAATGTATTAGTGTGTGTATATATAGTGCATGGGCTGCAAAATAGTCTTTTTCAATGAAGCTTTGTTCACTCAGCCTCAGAGAGTGTCTCAGTGAGACCTCTTGGGGCTTGCTGTGCTGGTCTTGGAATATCAGAATACACTAAACAAAAGAAAGACCATACTTTGTAGCATTTAAAACTAAGGTTATTTGCCATATTTTGGAACACTTTCAGATATGCATGCTCAAATTCTGCAAACAGAGAGAAATATACAAACTGCAGAAACGCATCTGGCTGTGCAAGTAATTAATGTTTAACAAATGACAGTGGGGTATTTTTTAAAATTAATGCTGCTTTGTACTTTACATCCCACACTTAACTACATTTAGCTGACAGTCATAAAACATAGGAAAAGCTAATAAAACACACTGAGCTATTGCATTTTTGGATTGAATTTCCCCACTGTGGGATCAATAAAGTTTGTCCTAATCTATTTAATATTAAAATCCCTTTGAATATTCTGTAGTAGGATTTTTATTACATGTATTCCTTTTATGTAAGGAGTGCTTTTAAAAAGAGAGATTATGCCTGGTTTCAAAATGTTTACATAATTTTAGAAGGTCATAATTAAATGTCTTACCCTAGAAGACATTTGCATGGGAAGGCAGTTTGATAAGCAACTGATGGTCTAGGGGATATATTGTTTTGATTGACAGCTGGCTATGATTAATAGCCAGCTGTCATCACTTTAGTGACTTAGTGATTAGCAATGTCTTGAATAGACATCTGAGCTGTGAATAAAGAACTAACGGAGCATAATCATTTATTTAATGATATGCTTTGTTGTGCTGTTTTTTGTACAGACCACCTCAATTGGCTTTGAGTTAGTCTTAAGGGGTCAGAGAACAAAGCTTAGATAAGCAGGAATCTGGGTTATCAGGTCAACAGCCTCTAGCTCAGTGGTTGCTTGCCTTGGTAGGAGCTGTTTACCTGGAATGGCAGGCTCCCCCAGCTAAGCCACAGGTTGGCCTACAGTCTTCTCAGGAAGTTCGTAAAGAAGTTCTGGTCCTCCACCATGCAAAGCTAGCTCTGAGGAAGCCCCAAAGAGCACAACAAATTAGACATGCTTTGACTTTTGGAGGGTCCCAGTGGTGCCACTTGTCCTCTTTTTAGCTCTAAGTATTCATTCCTGACACCATTTTGGAATGACAACAGGAGTGAAGATAGATGGATATCTGATCAGAATTATTGTAGGGTTATGTTAATTAGCATCAAAGATTAGCATGAGTTAAGCTAAGCTGAACTGGCTAAATTGACGAAGATGAGTGGTTTGGTGTTTCTGAAGGAGCCTCCAGGTTTTTTGTCATTCCACAAATTTTATCATATTTGGATTAACCAGGGTTGGGCAGAGTGTAAATTTGTAAGATGGTGACCAGAAGAGAATTTTTATCAGAACTTTTCATTTAAAGCCTGCAGCTGATTTAACACAGAATTTGTCTAGGTTGTTTAATATGTGAGGGGGAAAAAAGCATGTAAAAATAGTTCAAAACCATTAAAGGGGCGAAAGGGGTTTAGCTTAAAAAACTATATTTTGTCACATTAAGAGTTTAACATCTTGACCGTGTTAACATGTGGACTTTAACATTTTGTTATTTCTGCTGGTTATTATACCCTTCGAAAAGTCTTCTTGCAGTAGATATTTATCTTTTATGTGGCCAAATGCCTAAAACAAATCAAAACCATAAAATAATATGGTAAAAAATCTTTTGAACTTTATAATACTGGCAGCCACAGTTGCACATACTTGCATTATCACCGTTAATAATTTGGATGGGGTGAAACAAGGGCCAAATTCAATTAAGCAATGCATGTGATTGAGTGAGTATCCAATAAATCCCAAACTTGCTGTGTGCTGCCAATTCTCTTATGGAACTTATCAACGTCTTTATCTGCTGTGATTAAGAATTACATAATGATTTTTGGGAAACACTTTCAACTTTGGTTCCCGTAGCTAATTATGAAATGGGACTGAAAGAGCCTTTTGTTGTGCATAATTGGATATAAATGAAAAATTATTTTTGCATTAAATGGGACAAAGAAGCTTCAAAGTGTTTTATTTTAGTCTGAGAAATGGCTTTGGTACCTGAGATAATGAGCATGATAATTATCTTTTATCATCTGTGCTTGGAAAATTAGAAAACAGAGTCCCACACTGAGCCTGCCATAAAGTTAATGGGCTGACAGCAAAAGAAAAAAAGCAGGGAACTATGTCAATATTGTATTCATTAAAACTGGTTAACTGTGATTCAAACATGGTGAATGAGGAGCCTCTCTCAGCCAGAATGTCTGAATTTTAACAATTCCTACAATTTGGCAATTTGGGGAAGGTTTAAAAAAAATCTTAGGACGTAGGATTAAATGTAAAAGCTTAAAACCACAAAAACAACAACAAAAAAACAAAAAACAAACAAACAAAAAAACCAGTAAGAACTGTGTGTGTAGTGCTTGGAGTTGCCTTTTCTAAACTGGTGAGGACACAACAATCACCAGCCAGTATTTCTGGAGTGCTGACTTTATTGAAAAGGGTCCCAATACATCTGAGTTTAGAAAAGATTACATTCTGGCCAAAGGAAAAAAAAAACTTTCTGGCTCAGACTAAACGTCTATCAGAACTTTGTGAGCACCATCAATGTTTCAGTCTCTTCTCGTTCTTTTTATTCTCTTTTAAAACCCTTCCCCATTTTCTTTCTCTGTGGCACAAAAGAGTGAATAGCCAGCCGTCCGAGCAGTGGAAAAGGCCTTAATGTTCTCAGGAAGCCAATGATGCCGAAGCCATACCCAATGTGCCATGAGCCAATAGTGGCGCTGCACTAGAGCAGGCAGGGCAATCTGCTACTGGGCTCAACGTGAGCAGACTTGTGAGCAGCGGTCTGTTTAATGGTCGGGCTTGGCTGCAGAGTCCAGAGTCAGTTGGGACTGGGAAACAATTCCCTCTGGTTATTAATATTGCAGTAGTCTGTGTGCGCTGGATAACAGCGCAGCTGAATGTTCAGAAACACAATCACTTGTTAAGACAGCCATGCAATGTTATTTTTTAAATCGATTAAAAACAAAGATGGCTTTAAATCTTTGAACGCTGGGCCCTTTTTATGTAATGATGCATCAAAATAATGAATCTAATACTGATAATTGCTGTAAACTGGCCAGCTTGTATTTCTTAAGATGTTCAACACACATATGGAGGATAATGTTCTGGGCATGTCAAGAATTATCGCGATTGTGGTAGTTTGGGTTTATCCATCCATTTTGCTACAGCAGTCTCATATCGTCAAGAGACACGGGTGGGCTGGAATCGATCCCGGCTGTCACAAAGCAAGCAGCGGGGGGCATTCTTGCCAGTTTCTCACAAGACCACACAGAGAAAAACAAACAAAAAATGGTGTATTTTATTTGATTGCACGTTTACAGGGTGGTATCTGTCTAAATTCTGTGAAATTGTCCACAAAAGATTGATGGGAGTCCAAATCTTTGGGGGATGGGAGCGGGGAGAAGTGGGTGGGGGGTGATAATGGAAAATGTGTTCGTATTTGTATTTCTTTGTTTTTAATCATCACTCTTTATAGCTAAGGCCAACGGCTTCTTCTTTTTAGGGGTGACCTGACCTGCCCAGAACTGTATGTTATTTTTTTATCAGACTCTGTACTGGCTTGTGTGAAAAAACAGCCTTGAGCCTGTCTTATATCTGAAATTCCTGTCTCCTCCCTTTTTTCTTGGTCAGATATGTTACAGAATGTGCCTCGCTCCATTTTATTAGGATGCATTTTTTGCAAAGAAATATCAGAAAGGCAACAACTTGCCACCTCTTTATTTCAGTCTTAACATGCATTTTTTTAAAGCAACCCACCCCTCCAACCCCCATCCTTAACACCCCACCCAGCACTCACAATCTCTAGTTTCACCAGTCAACCAAACTTCCATGTTTTTGGAATATCAGTGGAAGCCAGAGAACCTAAAAATAAAACACATATTCAACAAGGCACAGCAACTAAGCTTTCATTTTGAGAGATTTAATTCAAAAATAAATCAAACTTTTCACTTTGACTCTTCTTTATATTTAGTTCTTTGCGAGTCATGTGAAGCAGTGAAGGAAGACAAGAGGGTCCTTGGCTCCAACCTTTAATACCTAACATAAAATAATTCACAGAAAAATCCTAATTGTTTATTATTTGAAATGTTTATTACATATTGAAATTAAAAACTCTCCCAGTCTAATAGCCTCTAACAGTTTTTAAATATTTTTTGTGTCATTATAAATACATTGGGTACTTTTACGTACTTGTTGGTATAATTTTTTAAAATGCTATTTATTGTGTCAAACTTTGTTTAGACCTGTCCAGGATGGAGCTCTGCCTTTTCCCTTTTACGTACCTCCATACTTTGGGGCTTATAAATATTAGGAAAAAGTCTCAGAGTTATAAACATAATTTTTTAATACTTTGATAGAAGTTGTCTGCAGTCATGGTCTGATGTCCATGGTTGTCACTAAATTCTAAATTTTCTTCCTGGAGAAGTTTTACCAGCCTGTCAGTGAAGTTGCCTCTTGTTTGTGGGTCTTTCTTCTGAAAAGGTGCTGTGGTGGGAGAACACATAAATCCTTTATTTGTCTTCAAAAAAGTCTTGAATTGCTTTTCTCAGTATATTTAGGATTATTAACCATTTGCTCTGTGAAGCAGAATTACATCAGTTTTGTAAGATTTGTCTGAATCTGAGCAGGAGTGCAACAGTCATACATACCCATACCATAACACTATCTCCACCATGTTTGACACATGATAGGTCTGCTGTGAATTATGATCTATTCCTTTCTGCCTCCTTCCTATTTTTCTGACACAAAACAAAAAAAAAAAGACTAAAACACAAACAGGCAAAAAGTGAAGTCACAGCAAAAGAATTTGGTGTCTTGACTTCAATTTTGGAGATAAGTCTGCAGTAGTTTTCCACAACTCTAACTCCTATCACTAGTTATGTATAGAAATGTATTAATATGGATGTGGATTTGTAGGGGAATACTGTGGACTGATGGATACAACTCATCTGAATGCAACCCCTTGACTTTTTTTTTTAAAATAAACCTCCAGTGCAATGCCACTTGGCTTAACTTTAATTCAGTTTGATCTTTTTGAGTGTGGAGAGGATGGAAAAAAGATGGAGATTTCAGAGCTAATGAGGCAACTTAAGAAAAGTAAGCAGAAATAAATAAACCCAGCACACTGCAAAAGCAGCCCCTCTAGAAATAAGTCTAATAATTTATAAAGCTAGTTAAAACTGGCTTTTTTAAAGCAAAAAATATCTATACCAATGGGGTAAAGGTTTTCTTGACTAGAATTTTTAAAACTAGCAAAATCATCTTTTTTGGTAATGGGTTTTTGCAGTGTTACACTGCAGTTATAGTAGATAAGGCTGCTATGTGTCACAACAACTCATCACAGTGAGGTGCCATCCCCCGGACTATGAGTGACTTTGTGGGGTTAAACTCATTTCTGAACACCCTGGAGGCCAATGAAGTGACCTAAAATTCATTTGCAGTTAAAAATTTCACAAACAGGGCTGAATGGCCCTTATTCCAGAGAAAATGTGAAGAGAGACAAACCATAACAGCTGGTAAGAGATGGTTTAACGACCCCACGTCCACTGATGAGCACCTGCCATCCATGTGGCACAAAAGAGGCTAATGGGAGCCAAGAGGTCATGGGAGAATGGTACCAGGACGGACGAGGAGCGATTGATCATGCTTGACCTAACTGAAGCTCGTCATGAAAAGAGACAGAAAATCTAATTTCTTCTATGAATCTTCCACCAGCTTGTGTGTTTCTGTTTCTTTTACTGACCAGAATATATTGTTCCTTCCATCGCAACAACATTGTTCACCACAGAACATGTGAGCTGCACTTAAAACAGGAGGTGAAATCTTCTTTTCACCTGGAAATCTTTTCCTTTATCCTTCTCTTTTCTCATAGCCAAAATTGACTGCGCAGCTAGTGATAAACATAAAAGACTCCCACACAAGCTCTTCACTTGAGCATTTAAAAGTACAGATTTGTTTGGCAGCAATTTGGCTCAAGACCTTCATTAACCCTGCGTGGGTGTCCGTTGCATTGATGAAGACACCACAACCAGGCTTTCTTTTGCAGGTTTAACCTCTGACTTCATATTCAAACAAAAGGAAAAAGATGATAAATCCACCCATCAATTTTCTCTACCTGCTTTACCTTGTTCAGAGTCACAGAAGGGCTGGAGCTTATCCCAGCTGTCATCAAGTGGGAGGTAGTAGCATAAATCCTTTGTGAAAATATACATAAATAGAGCTATACTAGGACCACAAAAGTAATTCTCATTTATATACATATCTATATATTTAGGATGCATGGACAGCAAGGATGTGTGAAGAAAAGACTTGGGTTTTACCTTTGAACAGAATAGAAAAGGATCTGGAGTTTGAAACTTACTGAAGTAAAACTCAAAAGCTCCCAAAGTGGAATTAATCAATGAAAGGTTGAAGGATCAGTTTCAAGATAGGAAAGCATGACGTTGATGGACTAATCCAGAGCATCAGCCACAGCAGGAGCTTGTTGGTAGTAGTTGTTTTATCTGGTAAAGGTTTCATTTACTTGACATTTTTGAAAAATCCTAATTTGGCAAAATACAGATTGTCCCAGTTTCATGGAGAAAGTTCATGGATTTGTTTAAAGCCTTACAGGCTAGCATAATAACCCCAGCCTGTTATAAAAGCCTTAAGGTTAAAATACTCATCACAGTGGTATTATCTTGTGTGGCTAAGACATTTGAGTACAGCATCAAAGATATGGGAGTAAAGCTCGGGGCTTCTAAGAAGTGCTTCTCGCCATTTTCTAACAACTGATGCACCAAACAATGTTCATTTTAAATGTCAGTGTTGAAAATGTCGTCTTCATTTTTCAAACGAGAGCAACAATTTATTGCATTACTTTTAGCCAACCTTTCCATATTCTTGCCTCTCAGAAAGAACACAGCAAAATTTCCAGCCTATTTTTCATGTTTTGTTTGTCTGCAGACTCATCTTAAAATGTACTCAGCTGTTATTTTTCCCTTTCATCGTTTTACAATGCAATTCTGAATAACAATGCAAAAACAGTTTTGAGGAGTGTTCTTCAGTAATTGACTCTTGAAGGGATTTCAGAAACAGCTGGATTCCATTTTTGCCTTGTTGTGTGCAAGATCAGATGTAAGGAAGGATACACAGAATTTTTGATACGTGCAGGGTCCTCCATTGGTTTAAAACGGAAAAATTAGTTGGATAACTCAAGAACTTACGTAATTCTGATCACCTAAGCCAAACTGAATAATCCTTTCTGCCTTGTGCCTCTTAGGCAGGGGGCCCATGCGATGCTCCTCAGGAGGGGTGATTGAGTGCTGAACTCGTGTTGGACAGGTCAACATCACTACTTTGTGTGTCTCTTCAGCTCTGACTGTTTCAGCTCTTGCACAAATCAGGGGGTTACATCCAACATAACCACAAAATGTCATACACTCATTTACAAACATCACACCACTCTTCAAATAATAATGATAATCTAATAATTCGTTCAACCCTTTCCAAACACATAAGAGATAAGCATCACTTGTCAAATATGTTGTGCTCTCAAATAAGCTGACTGATAGCACAATCACAAAACCAAACCTACACCCTGGTAGCTTATATATGTGTGTGTGTGTGTGTGTGTGTATATATATATATATATATATATATATATATATATATATATATATATAT